>ML339546.1:0-41859 GCA_005239505.1 Nicotiana paniculata
ACCCCAGGATTATATTTGCAACGCCCGCTTAGTCTTCTACAAGACATAGTTGAGCGTGATTACCGTCATTCCTTCAGATACATTTGGGAGAGTCATTCTAACGCGGTTGAATCGGGCGAGGAAGTCCCTGAGTTCCTCGCCAAGTGATTGTTTGATGGTGAATATGCCGTTCCCTCTCGCCTCTACTTTCTTGTACCCGACATGTGCGGTGACGAACTTGTCGGCCATTTCTTCAAATGTTTCTATGGAACGTGCTAGCAGTTGTGAGTACCACGTTAGTGCTCCCCCGGTTACGGTTTTGCCAAATATTTTCAGTACTATGGATGATACTTGATCCTTAGCGAGGTCGTTGCCCTGTACTACAGTGACATAGTGGGTGACGTGATCCTTAGGGTCCGTTGTGCCATCATATATTTTCAAGTATGGCGGCATCTTGAATGTTTTAGGTATAGCATGCGGTGCGGCTTCGTCTCTATACGGTTGTTCTACAAACAGGCCGGCATCCCATTTTGGTAGAAGCTTTGGGGCGTCTGGTATCTTATCTACCCTTTCCTGGTGCTCCCTCATTTGGTCACGGAGCGCTTTATTCTCGTTCTTTATCTCCTCCATTTTTCTTAGAATAACAGTGAGGGTGTCGTTACCTGCATCATTAAACCTGCATCATTAACAGTGTGAGTGATACATGTTGAAGGAGGAGGGACGTGATGCTCATTGGTTGCTGTTGTGATGTCGACTCATGCATCCTCATTGCTCGCCCTTTGGGCAGGTTTGTCGAGTATACTGGTCAGTGTACTCGTTAGCCACGCCTCTAGTAACTTTTTCACTATTGGTGGTACTTTTTTCGTTATGGACGTAGAGGATCATTTTCCATGGGAGGGAGTGACGCTGCCTTGAGGAAGGGGTGAACCACCTCGCCTAGGGGAAGCTCTCGGTGTCATGTCCTCCTCGTCTTCTCCATTAACTCCATTGATGGTGTTTAGGAGATTAGCAGTAAGGCCTGCCGCTGTCTTGAATCTTTCTTCTCCATTCCCTTCCATGTTAGACTGTTAAGTAGGAAAAATAAATTTCTACGTTTTTCTGTTGGTATTTTTTTTGTTTTTAGATCTAGAAAAACTATGACTTTGACTACAAAATTCCTCACAGACGTCGCCAATTTGTTTGACCAAAAAATATGAAACCTATTGCTAAACTAATTTAAAAAATAAGAAAGGTGAAGGGTAAATTCTAGCTAAATATAATAAATCTTAGATCTAACATGTGCTTGTATAATAACGTTGAATAACACTAGAACCTATTTAATACAAAGGTATTAAATGATGCTATCAAGAATGAATGGTGAGACAATGATGAGCAATAAATATATTAAATTGTAATAAATATAAATAGAAGGAAGGATTCACCCAAATATTGAATGGGGTGAATGATTCTTCCCTCTGACAACAATGTAAGACAAATGGATACGGGAATATACGAGGCTTTCTCGGATCTGATGCGTGAAAAGGTAGAACAAACAACAAATCGAATCACTATGGGAAGTTAATAGTTTGTATTATTTCTCAAGAGTCAACTTTTCATAAGAGTTCTTATCATAGTGAACGTTACCTGCCTTTTTCATTCTTCTGTCTACTATTTATATGAGATATTCCCAAAAACCCTAAATAGAATATTCTCTTGGAAGGTTCCAAAGCTATACTAGTTGTTACTCCTTTTCCTGTTGCTCGACCTCATCCTTAATGGCTTGGTCGGTGACTCCATATTGTCGAACCCTGATCGATCTCGGCCTAACCTCCCACGATGAGCCGAGTTCTCACACTTAACAACCTCCTCATACCGAATTTCCTTAGCTGGATTTTGACCCATACAGTCCTTTTATTTTAAATTCATGTATTATGCTAATATAATAGTAATATTTTTCGGCATTTAGATGATTGTTGCATTACTATACATAAAATTTCTCTTGTTATTAAATTTTATTGTCCTTTCATATAAATAAATGTTTAAACCATCGACACGTGGCATTATTAACATGGTTCATAGATACTAGTATTAAATCATTTACGAATGGCAATTCGATTCGAATGAATAGGGAGTTGATCTATTCGATAAATAATACTCCATTAAGGTTGGTTAAAATCTCATCCTCTAAAATGCAACAGGAATAAGTTAAAAATAGTAGAATATGTTAAGAAATGAGAGCAAAATAGAATAATATAATAATAGAGACAAGATGTATAGGAGGAGAATGTAGAAGTTATCTCATTCAAATGTGTTTCTTGTGTCTTCTTTCATGGGCAAAGATTGTACTGTTTATACTATACAAGATACATCCAAAACTCACTAGATACATCCTAGGAATTAATAGGGGCATTTATCCAAGTAGTACATTGTATAGAATGTATGGATGGACTAAATGAACATCCATATATATTCACTTTATTTATAACACTCCCCCTTGGATGTTCATTTGAAAGATAATGTGCCTCGTTAAAACCTTATTAGAAAAAATCCAGTGGGAAAAATTCCAGTGAAGGAAAAAGAGTACACACATCTTGTAACACGCATTGAGTGTTGCCTCATTAAAAATCATACCAAGAAAACCCACTTGGGACAAAACCTTGGTTAAGGGAAAAAGAGTACAACGTGTATTATACTCCCCTTGGTGAAAACTTTATTTGATATCTCGGAGACGCTGCATTCCAATGTTATGTCTCAGCTTCTCAAATGTTGATGTTGGCAATGCCTTAGTGAATAAATCTGCTAGATTGTCACTTGAACGGTTTGTTGAACATTTATCTCATCATTTTGCTTATCGTTTGTGAAAAAGAATTTTGGTGAAATGTGCTTTGTTCTGTCCCCTTTGATATATCCTCCTTTAAGTTGAGTTATGCATGCAACATTATCTTCATACAATATCGTTGGAATCTTCGTTTTTAAAAGAAATACCACATAGTTGTTGAATGTGTTGAGTCACTGATCTCAACAATACACATCGACTAGCCTCATGAATAACTATTATATCTGCATGATTGGAAGATGTAGCAGCTAAAGTTTGTTTTTTTGAACGCCATGAAATAGTTGTACCCCCACAAGTAAATAGATAGCGTGTTTGAGATCGGGCTTTGTGTGGGTCAAACAAATAACCTGCATCCCCATAACCAATCAACTATGAATCTGATTCATAAGAATAAAATAATCTCATATCAATAGTCCGTCGGAGGTATCTAAAAATATGCTTAACACCATTCCAGTGTCTTGTTGTTGGAAAGGAACTAACTCTTGCTAATAAACTTACTGCAAAAGTTATATCTAGTCGAGTATTATTTGCAAGATACATTAGTACCCCAATGGCACTAAGATATGGAGTTTCATCACCAAGAAGCTCTCCATCATTTTCATGAGGTCGAAATGGATATTTATTTATATCAAATGATCTCACAACCATCGAGGTACTCAATGGATGTGCTTTATCCATATAAAAATGCTTTAGGATCTTTTCGGATAAGTTGATTGATGGACAAAAATTCCATCTTTCATATCTCAATTTGTAGACAGGACAAAATTTTGTCTTTCCGGGATCTTTCATTTCAAATTCTTTCTTCAAACAGTCTACTGCTTTTGGAAGTTTCCCAGGAGTTCCTATGATATTTACATCAACATACACAACGATTATAACAAATTCAGATCCAGACCTTCTTATAAATACACAAGGACAAATTGGATCATTCGTATACCCTTCTTTTAGCAAATACTCACTCAGGCGATTATACCACATTCGCCCTGATTGTTTCAATCCATATAAGGATTTTTGAATCTTTATTGAACAAGTTTCCCGAAAACTTTTATTAGTTTCAAGAACTTTAAGACCTTCGAGGATTTTCATATAAATTTCGTTGTCTAATGTGCCATACAAGTAGGCTGTGACAACATTCATCAGATGCATATCAAGTTTTTCATGGACTGCCAATTTATAAGATACCTGAAAGTGATTGCATCCACCACATGAGAATATGTCTTCATATAATCAATGCCAGGTCTTTGCGAAAATCTTTGTGCCACAAGTCGTGATTTATATCTAACGAATTTATTTTTATCATTTTGTTTTCGCAAAAAACCCATTTGTATCCCACTGGCTTGATTACTTTAGGTGTTCGAACTATACGTTCGAATACTTCACGTTTTTCAAGTGAAGTTAATTCTTCCTGGATAGCATCTTTCCATTTCGGCCAAATCATTTCTCTGTCTACATTCATTGAAAGATCTTGGTTCAAGATCCTCATCTTGTTGCATTATTTGAACAGCAACATTATAAGCAAAAACATTGTCGATAATAATTTTATTTCGGTTCTACCTTTTTCCCGTAGAGGCATAACTTATTGAGATCTCTTCATTGTTATTATTTTCAGGTACCTGCACCTCCTCTGAGGTCTTATCATTTGTTATGTCACATGTCTCTTTTTGAGCAATTGCCTCCATATTATGATCTCCTAGATCATTTGCTCATTTTCGCTTTCGAGGATTTTTATCTTTGGAACCAATTGGTCTACCACATTTCAAGCGTGAATTAGACTCATTTACATTTATAGATTGTCCAACCGGGACATCAATTCGAATAGGAGCATTAGCAGCTGGAATATGTGACTTAGTTACCCTTGGTAGGTTAGTGAATACATCTGGCAGTTGATTTGCAATATTTTGCAAATAAATTATCGTTTGAACCTAGTGTTCACATTGCTTTGTTTGAGGGTCTCAATGAAATAGTGATAATACATTCCAATCTATCTCTTTTTGCAACTGTTTATTTTCTCCCCCTAATATTGGATATACTGATTCATCAAAATGGCAGTCAGCAAATCTTGCCGTAAATAAATCTCCAGTCATAGGTTCCAAATATTTTATATTAGAAGGAGATTCATACCCAACATATATCCCCAACCTTCTTTGGGGTCCTATTTTTATGCGTTATGGTGGAGCAATTGGAAAATATACTGCACACCCAAATATTCTAAGATGGGAATATTTGAATCCTGGCCAAAACCCAATTGTATTGGGGAGACTTTATGATAAGCTATGGGTCTAATCCGTACAAGAGCTGCTGCATGCAAAATAGCTGGCCCCATGCCGAAATGGAAAGTTTTATTCTCATAAGCATTGGTCTAACAATAAATTGGAGGCGTTTGATCAATGATTATGCTAGACCAGTTTGAGTATGAACATGAGCAACTAGATGCTTAATTTTTATCCCAGTTGATATGCAATAATCATTAAGGGTCTGGGACGTAAATTCACCAGTATTATCAAGACGAAGTGTCTTAATTGCATAATCTGGAAAATGTGCTCTTAATCTTATTAATTGAGCTAGTAACCTCGCAAAGGCCAAATTGCCGGTTGATAACAAGCACACATGTGGCCATCTTGTAGATGCATCTATCAAAATCATATAATATATTAATGGTCCACATGGAGGGTGTATGTCCCACATATATAACCCTGTATACGTTCCAAAAATGTAGGAGATTCAACTCCAACTTTGATTACTGATAGTTTAATAATCAGTTTGCCTTTAGAACATGCAACACAAGAGAATTCTTTAGTTAGAAGAATCTTCTGGTTCTTCAATAAATGACCATGTGAATTCTCAATTATTTTGCGCATCATATTATAACCGGGATGGCCCAACTGAGCATGCCAAAATATAAAATCATTAGTAAACTCCTTATTTACCATGACATGTGATTCAACTACACTAATATTATTGTAGTATAATCCGGAGGAAAATGCGGGAAGATTTTCAAGCAAATACTTCTTTTCCGCTTTTATTGTAGTAATATAAAGGTATTTAATCTTTCCTTCATTGGTGGTCTCAATATAATAGCCATTTTGGCGAATATCTTTGAAATTCAATAAGTTTCTTTGAGACCTACTACAATATAATGCATCATTAATAGCCAATATAGTTCCTCCTGGTAGTAATACAGTCACTCTTCCAGAGCCCTCAATTAATTTTGTATTACCAGACATTGTTATGATATTGACTTCTTTAATAATTAAATAAGAGAAGTATCTCTTATCTTTTAATATGGTGCGTCATAGCACTATCTAGAAGACATATTTCTTCTTTATTATTCATACAGCCCTCATAATTATTTAGTCTTCTTTCAGACTTTGATATATTGCTATCACATTCGCTTCAGGGATGGAGCAGATCTAGAGGGACGAGCTTCATTAAAAGCATATTATTTTGCCTCAATCATCATTATATCGTTAATTGTGTTGGATTGGGACTCAAACTCAATTTCTTACCCTCATAAAGTCATGTTAAGCATAATGTATTGAGACTAAAACGCAACATCTTATCATCATGATGCACCAATACTCAAATTCGGTGTCTGAACATCTCTTCCGAATTATTGCTACTACATAAGCAAATTCGAGGCATGTAGAATGAATTTTTTTTTTCCTAATATGTTCTAAGTGATTATTTCAGCACATAGTTTCAAACGAGAAATAATTATAAACGTGATTGAGTAATGTAAAATTTTTGTAAGCACAAGCGTATGATCCAAATTCCAATCACTTAGCTCTTTAGAATGCATCGTAACTTATAAATCAAATAAATGAATTCAAACAGATATTGCAAAAGGGATGTGAATCACCTTGACTTTCATATTACCAAGGCTATGATAATATTATATTACTATATTATGTCATAAAGGCAGTAGCCAACACTACTATAATTAAATCAATATTAGTGAAATAGACGTACCTGCACATATAATAACTTCATGTATTGATTACCTCTCGTTTACCTTTTTTTCTTCTTTTTCTTAAGAAGCATATTGGAATTTTTGGTCATAGATTAGGTGTAAATTTAAGTTAATCGTCATCCACAATATAAGTATCACATCTACTTTTGGTTAACAATCCAAATTCAATAGGTATTAGGACATCAACACAAAAATCTCTCGCAAGTACTAATTTATTACGACCTAATTAATGGAGTAAGTGTCACTTTATAATGTACCAAGATAAAATTATATTGTAACGGACGTAATGAAAATTTTATTTATGAATATAGAGAATATTAGGACATGAAATATTATGGCTAAACATGATTGTAATTACATGAATAAAAATAATTAACATATTTCAAATCCTACAAATTAGAAGTCAAAGCTTATAACAATTATTTCATTGAATTGAAGAGTTTCTTCGTGCAAATGTTTGTGAACTTCCATTTCCTTACTTCTATTATCCCAATTTTGTCGTAACATTTGCATGTGGAATTAATTAGTCTAATCATTATAATTCAATTTAATACTCATCTATTTATGTATAGGTTCAAACTTTTTCGTAGATTATACAATAAAATAACAATTTAACCGAAGCTTATTATTTTCATACCAAGGCAATTATTATAACCATATTCAAAACAAGTTATGCATACGGTAACAAAATTGCAGGTTAAAGAGGATCCTAATAGAAACGTTATAAACATAAGAATGTATACCTGGATCGGAAAAGATATTAGCTACCTCTTTTTGAAGAAGATAAATTCGAATGAAGCAGATAACCTCAGTTGGTTAGAACTTCGTGCTAATAACATGTTAAGAAATGAGAGCAAAATAGAACAATATAGTAATAGAGACAAGTTGTATAGGAGGAGAATGTATAATTTATCTCATTCAAATGTGTTTCTTGTGTCTTCTTTCATGGGCAAAGAATATCCTACAAGATACATCCAAAACTCACTAGATACATCATAGGAATTAATAGGTGCATCTATCCAAATAGTACAATGTATAGAATATGTGGATGGATTAAATGAACATCCATATACATTCACTTTATTTATAACACATTAAAATCTTATTGGATTGTGATTTGTGAATCATGCCAACCCCTGGCAATGGTCCTAGAGTCGGAGTTTTCGTCAATCAGCAAATCTATCCTCCCGTTCCCCGGACTCCCTTTCTTTATTTCTTTCTTTTATATTTTGGTTTAGTTTTTTGTCCTTTTCTTTCATGATCAATGGTCGGTATTTGATATGTTTCTTTTCAAACAGTCTATTCAAAATAGAATTATAGGATAGAACCGAAAAATTGGTATGACCAACAATCTATTTCTCCATTTCTCGTAAAATGAAAATACTTTGTGGTGTTTCAAACCGCCATATATTTGTGAGGAAAAAAAATGTATGGTGGATAATATAACACGAATCATCCTCTTGTAGATAGATCATAATTCATCCAAAATTGGCCACTTAGTGCAAATGTTTGTCAAATAGACAAAGTAAATTCAATAGTTTGAATCTCACATAAAGAAACAAATTTAGCATAAACTGTCTTATTCCCTCAATATTTTTGTTACTTCCATCTTATACTTCTTGATTATTACATACGATTTTGCAACGTACTTTAGCCGGTTTAATTTCCTTCTCTATGAAATTTCTCTTTTAAAGTTGGTCCAGAGCAAATTTGTGAGTAAAAGAAAATTTGATTAGTGGAAAAGGTTCGTTTTCGTGTTATTTATTAACGCTTAGAAACAGATCCGCATAAAAAAGAGTAAAATCGTCTGTTTCCTCTCTATTTATCCATTATCTCACCTCCTATCTAGCTTGCGGACATTATTATCAGAGACGGATCTAGAATTTTTATAACATGGGTACACTACTAAAGAAAAGAGAAAAAAAGTGTTAAGTGAGATTTGAACCCTAGTCCCTCTTGGTAAATAACACATCATTCATCCAAGTGCACCATTTAACCTCTTTAAAGCTTGTGTGTCAACAGATAATATTAGATCAATTCTAAAAAATATGTGCACAAAATACCTAATTTAGCGGAAAGACTATGGGTTCACGTGCCCTATATATATTTGCCTATAAATCCGCCATGATTATTATATTAAGCTAGTATATAAAACCTTTGTCTCTTATTAATTATGATATGAAGCTAGCTATATATTGTTGGTCTTTAAGCTTAGTGTAGCTTAATTTTAAGCTTAGTTTAGATTAATTTTAAACTTGATATAGCTTAAAAAGAGTGAATGAAAAATGGTGGGGAAAGAAATAGAGGGAAATGAAATTTTGAATTAGTGCACTTTGTCCCTCATTGCAAGAAGGAAAGAAAATCTATGTGTATATATAGAGCAACTCTTCTTCTACCTCTTAAAGAGATGAGAAGAAGGCAAGCCTTGCGCCGTCGTCGTCGTCGCTCGCTCGGATCGGCTTCGACTTCGGTCAAAGATCGATTGATTGATTGATTGATCTTACTATTTCAGAAATTATTATTATTTTATTTTACAGCAATACAGATTAATAACAATCTTAAGGAAATTATGTTTTTTATTTTCTGTATTCAACTTGTAGAGATTAAAACTTGTGGGTTTTCTACTCCTTCTGAATTTTATTATTCTGATTTGAAGATATAAAAACTTCATCAGAGTTTTGAAATTCAGAAAATGATTTGAAGAACATAAAAATTTCATTGTTTTCTGTGAAACAGTATATAAAAACTTCTGTTTTTATTTATTATATATATTTTTTATTATTGATTATAGTATTGTTTACTATTCTGGTTTTGCCATTGATTGAACTCTTCTGTTGTTGACAGTGAGAAATGGCAATGTATAACGGAAATTCTTCTGCTACTGTTGCGGCAACGACGATAGCCTCGTCGAGCCGGACGACTGTTCCACCGGCAGAAAAAACGGGGAAAATTTTTCGGATCCAACTTCAAAGGATGGCAGCAAAGAGTGTTCTTCTCGCTTACCACACTTGGTATGCAGAAATTCACTAGTAAAGAGCCTCCATTGCCTACTGCAGACATGCTGGAAAATGAAAAGTTCATGATTATTGAGGCATGTAAGCAGACAGATTTTCTTTGCAAAGGCTATATTTTAAGTGCTTTAGAGGATGACTTGTACAATGTGTACAGTGCGATAAATACTTCGAAAGAATTATGGGACGCACTTGAGAAGAAGTACAAGACAGAAGATGCATGCTTGAAGAAGTTCGTGGTTGCCAAGTTTCTAGATTATAAAATGATAAACAACAAAACTGTGGGAGCCCAAGTTCAGGAACTTCAACTTATTTTTCATGACCTTATTGCTGAAGGTATGGTCATGAATGAAGCATTTCAAGTGGCTGCAATGACTGAAAAGTTTCCACCTTCGTGGAGAGATTTCAAAAAGTATCTCAAGCACAAGCGCAAAGAAATGAAGTTGGAAGATCTTGTGATACATCTCAAGATTGAGGAAGACAACAAAAAAGCCGAGAAGAAGTCTCGTGGAAATTCAACGATCATGGGAGCTAATATCATTGAAGAAACTACTCCAAAAAGTAAGAAGAGGAAGAGATCTTCTGGACAGACTAAGGAACAGAACAAAAACAAATTCAAGGGGAACTGCCACAATTGTGGAAGAGTTAGTCACAAAGCCCATGATTGTCGCTTCCCGAGAAAGGATAAGAAGAAGGGACATGCCAACAGAGTAGAGAAGAATGATGACATTGATGATCTTTGTGCAACGCTTTCGTAATGCAACTTAGTTGGGAATCCTAAGGAGTGGTGGATTGACTCCGGATCCACTCGACATATTTGTGTTGTCAAAGATGAATTTTCTACTTACTCTACTGCTGGTCCTGAATAAGAGATTTCCCTGGGAAATAATTAAACAGCCAAGATTAAAAGTTATGGGAAGATTTTCCTAAAGATGACTTCCGGCAAGGTGTTAACGCTCAACAACGGTCTTCATGTTCCTACTATTAGGAAGAATTTAGTTTCTACTTCTTTACTAGTGAAGAATGGATTCAAATGTGTATTTGTTAATGATAAAGTTGTTGTAAGCAAGAACAAAATGTACGTTTGAAAAGGTTACCTAACGGAGGGCCTTTTCAAGCTCAGTGTAATGGTTGTTGATACTATGAATAAAGTTTCAGCTTCTTCTTATTTGTTGGAGTCAAATGATTTATGGCATAGTTGTTTAGGACATGTCAATTATAAAACCTTGCGGAAGTTAATTAATTTAGAAGTATTGCCTAAATTCGAGTGTAATAATTCGAAATGTCAAATATGTGTTGAATCTAAGTTTGTTAAACATCCTTATAAGTCTGTTGAAAGGAATTCAAATAATTTGGACTTAATTCATACTGACATTTGCGATATGAAGTTGACGCCATCTAGAAGTGGGAAAAATTATTTTATTACTTTCATTGACGATTGCACTCGATATTGTTATGTTTATTTGCTTAATAGTAAGGATGAATCAATTGAAGCATTTAAGCAATACAAGAATGAAGTAGAGAATCAATTGAATAAAAAGATCAAAATGATTAGAAGCGATAGAGGTGTAGAATATGAATCTTCGTTTGTAGAAATATGTTCAGAATATGGAATTATCCATCAAACTACTGCACCTTACACACCTCAATCCAACGGAATTGCGGAAAGAAAAAATCGAACATTAAAGGAAATGATAAATTCTTTATTAATAAGTTTCGGATTACCGTAAAGTTTGTGGGGGGAAGCTATCCTTACAGCTAACCGAATACTCAACAGTGTACCCCACAACAAAACGCAATTTATTCCATATAAAAAATGGAAAGGTAGAAAACCCAACTTGAAATATTTCAAAGTGTGGGGGTGTCTAGCAAAGGTACAAGTTCCTTTACCTAAAAGGGTTAAAATCAGACCAAAAACAGTAGATTGCATTTTTATTGGATATGCTACAAACAATAAAACATGTCGATTTTTTGTCCATAAATCCGATAATCCCTAGATTCATGTTAATACGGTAATGGAATCAGATAATGTTGAATTCTTTGAAAGCATTTATCCGTATAAAACTGAATGTGAGTCGTTAAGTGAAAGACCTAAACGACCTCAGGAAGAACCAAAGGAAAATATTCAGAGTGTAGAAGATCCAAGGCGTAGCAAACGTCAAAGAACATCTACTTCCTTTGGACCAGATTTTGTGACATTCTTGCTTGAAAATGATCCTCAAACTTTTAAAGAAGCTATGTCGTCTTCTAAGTCAGCATTTTGGAAAGAGGCAGTCAATAGTGAGATTCAATCAATTTTTGATAACCATACATGGAAATTGGTTGATCTTCCTCCTGGAAATAAGCCTTTAGGTTTGAAATGGAACTTTAAACGAAAAATGGAAGTTGATGGCACTATTGACAAATATAAGGCAAGACTTGTTGTCAAAGGTCATAGACAAAAAAAAGGCCTTGATTACTTTGACACTTACTCGCCAGTAACGAGGATAACATCTATTAGGATGTTAGTGGCATTGGCGGCCGTGTATGGTCTTGAAATACATTAAATGTATATTAAAACCGCTTTCTGAAATGGAGAATCAGAGGAAAAGATTTACATAGTGTTGAGGGTTTTGTGGTTCCTGATAAAGAAAAGAAAGTGTGCAAACTTGTTAAGTCGCTTTATGGACTTAAACAAGCACCCAAACAATGGCATGCCAAATTTACCAAACAATGTTGGCAAGTGGGTTTAAAATCAACGAGTGTGATAAATGTGTTTACATCAAAAACACTCTGGGTCATGAAGTCATTGTTTGTTTGTATGTTGATAATGAGCAAAAGCATGATAGATATAAATGCGACAAAGCGCATGTTGACTAGAAAATTCGACATGAAAGACTTAGGAATTGCTGATGTGATCTTAGGAATCAGAATTCACAAGACTCCACAAGGTCTAGCATTATTACAGTCTCACTACATTGAAAAGGTACTTGACAAGTTCAAGTATTTGGATTTCAAAACTGCCAAGACTCCAATTGACGTGAGTTATGCACTTCAAAAGAATGAAGGTGAAAGTGACTCACAACTGGACTATGCTTGAGTATTGGGAAGTTTGATGTATATCATGAATTGTACGCGACCAGTTATAGCATGTGCTATTAGCAAACTGAGTCGATTTACAAGTAATCCCAATCACATACATTTGATGGCAATGAAACGAGTTTTGGGGTATCTAAAACATACCCAAAACTATGCTTTGCATTATAACAAATATTGATTCGTGATCGAGGGATATAGTGATGCAAATTGGATCACCGGATCATCTGAAGTTAAATCCACGAGTGGATATGTTTTCACAATTGGGGGTGGTGCAGTGTCTTGGAAATCATCCAAACAAACATGCATCGCCCGTTCAACAATGGAATCTGAATTCATAGCTTTAGATAAAGCCGATGAAGAATCTGAATGGATCCGGAATTTCTTGGAAGATATTCCATTTTGTCCCAAACCTTTGGCACCTATTTGTATACATTGTGATAGTCAAGCGGAAATAGGCAGGGCAGGGAGCGTTATGTATAACGAAAAATCTCGTCATATACGACGGAAACATAATACCGTTAGACAACTACTCTCTAGTGGTGTTATCACAATTGACTATGTAAAGTCAAGATATAACGTGTCGGATGCACTTACAAAAGGCTTATCTAGAGAGGCAATTGAAATATCATCAAATGGAATGGGGTTAAGGCCTAGGACAAGTATCATGGCGGTAACCTTACCTAGCAGACTGGAGATCCCAAGAGCTAGGTTCAAAGAGATCAAACAAAGTTATGAATGACGGTTCAACATTTTCAAATAACTCAACCCATTCTCGTGATGAAGACAATGTTCAGAAATAAAGGTACGGCATTAAGGCTTTTTTATGAGTCAATAAAGCTTAAAGATTTTTAATAATTTGCTAGGTCTGGCAGGATATGGCCAGATAGTGTGCCTTTAGGATTACACGTTTAGGAATCACCTATGTGAGTGTGAAGTGCAAGCCGCTTCAAGGGGAATGAAATTAAAGGCCCATTCTCTAATCACTCATGAAATCAGGCGGTGTTCATGGCTGAAACGAACGCAACCGTATGAACTATAGATGGTTAATGGTTGATTGTGTGACTTATGTTGTCTAGGTATACAACAAATCTCGACGGTTCAAAGATATCAAATCTACCGATTGACCGAGTATATCCGATATAAGTTCACTACGGAAAGTTCAAAGGGAAACCTACTTATCCAGATGCAATTAATTCTTGCATGTAAAACACACACACGTCTGTGCATTCCTTTATTTTATAGCCATTCCCCATTCATGTGGGGGATTGTTGGTCTTTAATCTTAGTGTAGCTTAATTTTAAGTTTAGTTTATCTTAATTTTAAGCTTCATGTAGCTTAAAGAGAGTGAATAGAAAATGGTGGAAAAAGAAAGTGAATAGAAAATGGTGGGAAAAGAAATGGAGGGAAGTGAAATTTTGAATTAGTGCACTTGGTCCCTCATTGGAAGAAGGAAAGAAAATCTATATGTATATATAGAGAATCTCTTCTTCTATCTCTTAAAGAATTGAGAAGAAAGCAAGCCTCGCGCCATCGTCATCGTCGCTCGCTCAGCTCGGCTTCGGCTTCGGCTTCGGATTCGCATTTCGATTGATTGATTAATCATTTTGGACAAAATTCTTTTCAAATTATTTAATTAATTTTGAATCCGAAATGACCCACGACCCGGTCCGTTCCCATCCGGTTTCTTTCCCGGATTATTTTAAATTCGTTTTTAAATTTTCCGCAATATCCATACCTGTTCAAAACTGTTCTGAAAGGATTCACACCTGTTCCAACAGCTATGGCTATTTTGAAAGGTTTTTATACCTTTTTAGAAACAGTACGAAATTGGGAGGATATATTCCATCACCTCGGGTACTTGAGGGGAATAATTTCCTTAAGGACACACTGTGTGTATTTAGTGGGCTCGATTTGTTCTTATATTATTTTTCATAGAAAAAATAACTAAGGACGCTTGGACTAGCGCGCCCGCGCTAATCTCGTGCTAGAGCTCACGCTAGTCAGGTTTCTCACTGTCCCTGATATATTCCACTAGCGCGGCAGCGCTAGAGCTCGCGCTAGTCAGGTTTCTCACTGTCCTTGATATATTCCACTAGCGCGGCAGTGCTAGAGCTCGCGCTAGTGAGGTTTCTTACTATTTCTTTATTTTTTCAGAAATTATTATTATTTTATTTTACAGCAATACAGATTAATAACAATCTTAAGGAAATTATGTTTTTTATTTTCTGTATTCAGCTTGTGGAGATTAAAACCTGTGGGTTTTCTACTTCTTCTGAATTTTATTATTCTGATTTGAATATATAAAAACTTCATCACAGTTTTGAAATTCAGAAAACAATTTGAAGAACATAAAAACTTCATCATTTTCTGTGAAATAATATATAAAAACTTTGGGTTTTATTTATTATACATATTGTTTATTATTGATTACAGTATTGTTTACTGTTCTGGTTTTGCCATTGATTGAACTCTTCTGTTTTTGACAGTGAGAAATGGCAATTGATAACGGAAATTCTTCTGCTACTGTTATGGCAACGACGATAGCCTCGTCGAGCCGGACGGTTGTTCCACCAGCAGAAAAACCGGGGAAATTTTCCGGAGCCAACTTCAAAGGATGGAAGCAAAGGGTGTTCTTCTGGCTTACCACACTTGGTATGCAGAAATTCACTAGTGAAGAGCCTTCAGTGCCTACTGCATACATGCTCGACAATGAAAAGTTCATGACTATTGAGGCATGGAAGCAGGCAGATTTTCTTTGCAAAGGCTATATTTTAAGTGCTTTAGAGGATGACTTGTATAATGTGTACAGAGCGATAAATACTTCGAAAGAATTATGGGACGCACTTGAGATGAAGTACAAGACAGAAGATCCATGTTTGAAGAAGTTCGTGGTTGCCAAGTTTCTAGACTATAAAATGATAGAAAACAAAATTGTGGGAACCCAAGTCAGGAACTTCAACTTATTTTTCATGACCTTATTGCTAAAGTTATGGTCGTGAATGAAGCATTTCAAGTGGCTGCAATGATTGAAAAGTTGTATCCTTCATGGAGAGATTTCAAAAAGTATGTCAAGCACAAGCACAAGGAAATGAAGTTAGAAGATCTTGTGATTCATCTCAAGATTGAGGAAGACAAAACAACAGCCGAGAAGAAGTCTCGTAGAAATTCAACGATCATGGGAGCTAATATCATTGAAGAAACTGCTCCAAAAAGTAAGAAGAGTAAGAGATCTTCTAGAAAGACTAAGGAGCAGAACAAAAAGAAATCCAAGGGCAACTGCCACAATTGTGAAAGAGTTGGTCACAAAGCCCCTAATTGTCGCTTCCCGAGAAAGGATATGAAGAACGGACAGGCCAACATAGTAGAGAAGAATGATGACATTGATGATCTTTGTGCAATGCTTTCGAAATGCAACTTAGTTGGGAATCCGAAAGAGTGGTGGATTAACTCTAGAGCCACTCGACATGTTTGTGATGTCAAAGATGCATTTGCTACTTACTCTAATGCTGGTCCCGAAGAAGAGATTTCCATGGGAAATAATTCAACAGCCAAGATTGAAGGTTATGGGAAGATTTTCCTAAAGATGACTTCCGGCAAGGTGTTAACGCTCAACAACGGTCTTCATGTTCCTACTATTAGGAAGAATTTAGTTTCTACTTCTTTACTAGTGAAGAATGGATTCAAATGTGTATTTGTTTCTGATAAAGTTGTTGTAAGCAAGAACAAAATGTACGTTTGAAAAGGCTACCTCACGGAGGGCCTTTTCAAGCTCAATGTAATGGTTGTTGATATTATGAATAAATTTTCAGCTTCTTCTTATTTGTTGGAGTCAAATGATTTATGGCATAGTCGTTTAGGACATGTCAATTANAATAATTTAAGCAATACAAGAATGAAGTAGAGAATCAATTGAATAAAAAGATCAAAATGATTAGAAGTGATAGAGGTGGATAATATGAATCTCATTTTGCAGAAATATGTTCATAATATGGAATTATCCATCAAAGTACTGGACCTTGCACACCTCAATCCAATGGAATTGCGGAAAGGAAAAGTCGGACATTTAAGGAAATGATGAACTCTTTATTAATAAGTTCCGGATTACCGCTGAGTTTGTGGGGGAAAGATATCCTTACAGCTAACCGAATACTTAACAGAGTACCCCGCAACAAAAAGCAATATATTCCATATGAAAAATGGAAAGGTATAAAACCCAACATTAAATATTTCAAAGTGTAGGGGTGTCTAGCAAAGGTACAAGTTTCTTTACCTTAAACGGTTAAAATCGGACCAAAAACAGTTGATTGCGTTTTCATTGGATATGCTACAAAAAGTAAAGCATGTCGATTTTTG
The DNA here is from genome assembly GCA_005239505.1 of Nicotiana paniculata. Lineage (NCBI taxonomy): Eukaryota > Viridiplantae > Streptophyta > Magnoliopsida > Solanales > Solanaceae > Nicotiana > Nicotiana paniculata. The sequence goes on from ML339546.1 coordinate 17,207, forward strand.
GTCCATAAATCAGATAATCCCGAGAATCATGTTAATATGGTAATGGAATCAGATAATGTTGAATTCTTTGAAAGTATTTATCCGTATAAAACTAAATACGAGTCATTAAGTGAAAGACCTAAACGACCTCAGGAAGAACCAAAGAAAAATACTCCAAGTGTAGAAGATCTAAGGCGTAGCAAACGTCAAAGAACATCTACTTCCTTTGGACTAGATTTTGTGACATTCTTGCTTGAAAATGATCCTCAAACTTTTAAAGAAGCTATGTCGTCTTCTGAGTCAGCATTTTGGAAAGATGCAGTCAATAGTGATATTCAATCAATTTTGGATAACCATACATGGGAATTTAGTTTATCTTCCTTCTAGAAATAAGCTTTTAGGTTCGAAATGGATCTTTAAACAGAAAATGAAAACTGATGGCACTATTGAAAAATACAAGGCAAAACTTGTTGTCAAAGGTTATAGACAAAAAGAAGGCCTTGATTACTTTGACACTTACTCGCTAGTAATGAGGATAACATCTATTAGGATGTTAGTGGCATTAGCGGCCATGTATGGTCTTGAAATCCATCAAATGGATGTAAAAACAACTTTCTTAAATGGAGAATTGGAGGAAGAGATTTACATGGAACAACCTAAGGGTTTTGTGGTTCCTGGTAAAAAAAAGAAAGTGTGCAAACTTGTTAAGTCGCTTTATGGACTTAAACAAGCACCCAAACAATGGCATGCCAAATTTGACCAAACAATATTGGCAAGTGGGTTTAAAATCAACGAGTGCGATAAATGTGTTTACATCAAAAACACTCCGGGTCAAAGTCATTGTTTTTTTGTATGTTGATGACATGTTGATAATGGGAAAAAGTATGACAGATATAAATTCTACAAAGCGCATGTTGACTAGCAAATTTGACATGAAAGACTTAGGAGTTACTGATGTGATCTTAAAATGAGAATTCACACGACTCCACAAGGTCTAGCATTATCACAGTCTCACTACATTGAAAAGGTACTAGACAATTTCAAGTATTTGGATTTCAAAACTGCAAAGACTCCAATTGAAGTGAGTTATGCACTTCAAAAGAATGAAGGTGAAAGTGATTCACAACTGAACTATGCTAGAGTATTGGGAAGTTTGATGTATATCATGAATTGTACGCGACCAGATATAGCATGTGTTATTAGCAAACTGAGTCGATTTATAAGTAATCCCAATCACATACATTGGATGGCAATGAAACGAGTTTTGTGGTATCTGAAACATACCCAAAACTATGCTTTGCATTATAACAAATATCCCTCCATGATCGAGAGCTATAGTGATGCAATGGATCACCGGATCATCTGAAGTTAAATCCATAAGTGGATATGTTTTCACAATTGGGGGTGGTGCAGTGTCTTGGAAATCATCAAAACAAACATGGATCGCCCATTCTACAATGGAATCTGAATTCATAGCTTTAGAAAAGGCCGGTGAAGAAGCTAAATGGCTCCGGAATTTCTTGGATGATATTCCATTTTGGCCCAAACCTTTGGCACATGTTTGTACACATTGTGATAGTCAAGCGGCAACAGGCAGGGCAGGGAGCGTTATGTATAACGAAAAATCTCGTCATATAGACGGAGACATAATACCGTTAGACAACTAATCTCTAGTGGTGTTATCACAATTGACTACGTAAACTCAAGAGATAACGTGTCGGGTCCACTTACAAAAGGCCTATCTAGAGAGGTAGTTGAAAGATCATCAAAAGGAATGAGGTTAAGGCCTAAGACAAGTCATCATGGCGGTAACTCAACCTAGCAGACAGGAGATCCCAAGAGCTAGGTTCAAAGAGATCAAACAAAGTTATGAATGACGGTTCAACATTGTCAAATAACTCAACCCATTCTCGTGATGAAGACAATGTTCAGAAATAAAGGTAAAGCATTAAGGNTAGATGGTTAAGGATTGATTGTGTGACTCATGTTATCTAGGTATATAACAAAGCTCGACGGTTCAAAGATATCAAATCTACCGATTGACCGAGTATATCCGATATAAGTTTACTATGAAAAGTTCAAAGGGAAACCTACTTATCCAGATGCAATTAATTCTTGCATGTAAAACACACACACGTCTGTGCATTCCTTTATTTTATAGCCTTCCCCATTTATGTGGGGGATTGTTGGTCTTTAAGGCTTAATTTTAAGTTTAGTTTAACTTAATTTTAAGGTTGGTGTAGCTTAAAGAGAGTGAATGGAAAATGGTGAGAAAAGAAATTGAGGGAAGTGAAATTTTGAATTAGTGCACTTTGTCCCTCATTAGAAGAAGGAAAGAAAATCTATGTGTATATATAGAGAACCTCTTCTTCTACCTCTTAAAGAGTTGAAAAGAAGGCAAGCCTCGCGCCGTCGTCGTCGCTCGCTCGCTCGGCTTCGTATTTGATCAAAGATCGATTGATTTATTAATTTTTTTTGGACAAAATTATTTTCAAATTATTTATTGAATTCGAATCCGAAATGACCCACGACCCGGTCTGTTCCGACCCGGTTTCTTTCCCAGGTTATTTTAAATCTGTTTTTAAATTTTTCGCAATATCCATACCTGTTCAAAACAACCATCTAAAAGGATTCACACTTGTTCCAACAACTATGGATGTTCGGAAAGGTTGCTATACCTTCACAGAAACAGTACGAAATTGGCTATAAATATACCTTGAATCCCAAAATTTTTACTTACTAAATTTTTTGATCTTCTTCTTCTTCTTCTGCACAAAATATTCCAGTGTTTTATACAGCCTTCGAGTGGTTCGTTGATCACCGGCGTTTTTGGTACCAACACTCCGGTGAGTTAAATCGTTCTATCCTGGGAGGATATATTCCATCACCTTGGGTACTTGAGGGGAATAATTTCCTTAAGGACACACCGTGTATTCAGTGGGCTCGATTTGTTCTTATATTATTTTTCATAGAAAAAACAACTAAGGACGCCTGGACTAGCGCGCCCGCACTAACTCGCGCTAGTCAGGTTTCTCACTGTCCCTGGTATATTCCACTAGCGCGGCCGCACTAGTGAGGTTTCTTACTGTTTCTGTATTTTTTCAGAAATTATTATTATTTTATTTTACAAAAATACAGATTAATAACAATCTTAAGGAAATTATGTTTATTATTTTCTCTTGTGGAGATTAAAACCTGTGGGTTTTCTACTCCTTCTGAAGTTTATTATTCTGATTTGAAGATATAAAAACTTCATCAGAGTTTTGAAATTCAGAAAACAATTTAAAGAACATAAAAACTTCATCGTTTTCTGTGAAACAGTATATAAAAACTTCAGTTTTTATTTATTATACATACTGTTTATTATTGATTACAGTATTGTTTACTGTTCTGGTTTTGCCATTGATTGAACTCTTCTGTTGTTGACAGTGAGAAATGGAAATTGATAACGAAAATTCTTCAGCTACTGTTGCAGCAACAACGATAGCCTCATCGAGCCGGACGGCTGTTCCACCGGCAGAAAAAATGGGGAAATTTTCCAGAGCGAACTTCAAAGGATGGAAGCAAAGGGTGTTCTTCTGGCTTACCACACTTGGTATGCGGAAATTCACTAGTGAAGAGCCTCTAGTGCCTACTGCATACATGCCGGAAAATGAAAAGTTCATGATTATTGAGGCATGGAAGCAGGCAGATTTTCTTTGCAAAGACTATATTTTAAGTACTTTAGAGGATGACTTTTACAATGTGTACAGTGCGATAAATACTTCGAAAGAATTATGGGACGCACTTGAGAATAAGTACACGACAGAAGATGCATGCTTAAAGAAGTTCGTGGTTGCCAAGTTTCTACACTATAAAATGATAGACAACAAAACTGTGGGAACCCAAGTTCAGGAACTTCAACTTATTTTTCATGACCTTATTGCTGAAGGTATATTCGTGAATGAAGCATTTCAAGTGGCTGCAATGATTGAAAAGTTGCCTCCTTCGTGGAGAGATTTCAAAAAGTATCTCAAGCACAAGCGCAAAGAAATGAAGTTAGAAGATCTTGTGATTCATCTCAAGATTGAGGAAGACAACAAAACAGCCGAGAAGAATTCTCGTGGAAATTCAACGATCATGGGAGCTAATATCGTTGAAGAAACTACTCCAAAAGTAAGAAGAGGAAGAGATCTTCTGGACAGACTAAGGAGCATAACAAAAAGAAATTCAAGGGCAACTGCCACAACTGTGGAAGAGTTGGTCACAAAGCCCATGATTGTCACTTCCCCAGAAAGGATAGGAAGAAGGGACAGGCCAACATAGTAGAGAAGAATGATGACATTGATGATCTTTATGCAACGCTTTCGGAATGCAACTTAGTTGGAAATCCGAAAGAGTGGTGGATTGACTCCGGAGCCACTCGACATGTTTGTGCTGTCAAAGATTCATTTACTACTTACTCTACTGTTGGTCCCGAAGAAGAGATTTCCATGGAAAATAATTCATCAGCCAAGATTGAAGGTTATGGGAAGATTTTCCTAAAGATGACTTCCTGCAAGGTGTTAACGCTCAACAACATTCTTCATGTTCCTAATATTAGGAAGAATTTAGTTTCTATTTCTTTACTAGTGAAGAATGGATTCAAATGTGTATTTGTTAATGATAAAGTTGTTGTAAGCAAGAACGAAATGTACGTTGGAAAAGGCTACCTCACGGAGGGCCTTTTCAAACTCAATGTAATGGTTGTTGATACTATGAATAAAATTTCAGATTCTTCTTATTTGTTGGAGTCAAATGGTTTATGGCATAGTCATTTAGGACATGTCAATTATAAAACCTTGAGGAAGCTAATTAATTTAGAAGTAATGCCTAAATTCGAGTGTAATAAATCGAAATGTCAAATATGTGTTGAATCTAAGTTTGTAAAACAACCTTATAAGTCTGTTGAAAGGAATTCAAACCCTTTAGACTTAATTCATACTAACACTTGCTATATGAAGTCGACAACATCTAGAGGTGGGAAAAAGTATTTTATTACTTTTATTGACGATTGCACTCGATATTGTTATGCTTATTTGCTTAATAGTAAGGATGAAGCAATTGAAGCATTTAATCAATACAAGAATGAAGTAGAGAATCAATTGAATAAAAATATCAAAATAATTAGAAATGGTAAAGGTGGAGAATATGAATCTCCGTTTGCAGAAATATGTTCGGAATATGGAATTATCCATCAAACTACTGCACCTTCCACGCCTCAATCCAACGAAATTGCGGAAAGGAAAAATCGGACACTAGAGGAAATGATGAATTATTTATTAATAAGTTCCGGATTACCGCAGAGTTTGTGGGGGGGAAGCTATCCTTACAACTAACCGAATACTCAACAAAGTACCCCACAACAAAACGCAATCTATTCCATATGAAAAATGGAAAGGTAGAAAATCCAACTTGAAATATTTCAAAGTGTTGGGGTGTCTATCAAAGGTACAAGTTCCTTTACCTAAAAGGGTTAAAATCGGACCAAAAACAATAGATTACATTTTCATTGGATATGCTACAAACAATAAAGCATGTTGATTTTTTATCCATAAATCCGATAATCCCGAGATTCATGTTAATACAGTAATGGAATCAGATAATATTGAATTCTTTGAAAGAATTTATCTGTATAAAACTTAATGTGAGTCGTTAAGTGAAAGACCTAAACGACCTTGGTAAGAACCAAAGGAAAATACTCCAAGTGTAGAAGATCCAAGGCGTAGCAAACGTCAAAGAACATCTACTTCCTTTGGACCAGATTTTTTGATGTTCTTGCTTGAAAATGGTCCTCGAACTTTTAAAGCAGTTATGTCGTCTTCTGAGTCAGCATTTTGGAAAGAGGCAGTCAATAGTGAGATTCAATCAATTTTGGATAATCATATACGGGAATTGGTTGATCTTCCTCCTGAAAATAAGCCTTTAGGTTCGAAATGGATCTTTAAACGAAAAATGAAAGATGATGGAACTATTGACAAATATAAAGCAAGACTTGTTGTCAAAGGTTATAGACAAAAAGAAGGCCTTGATTACTTTGACACTTACTCGCCAGTAAAGAGGATAACATCTATTAGGATGTTAGTGGCATTGACGGGCGTGTATGGTCTTGAAATCCATCAAATGGATGTTAAAACAACTTTCTTAAATGGAGGATTGGAGGAAGAGATTTACATAGTGTTGAGGGTTTTGTAGTTCCTGGTAAAGAAAAGAAAGTGTGCAAACTTGTTAAGTCGCTTTATGGACTTAAACAAGCACCCAAACAATGGAATGCCAAATTTAACCAAACAATGTTGGCAAATGGGTTTAAAATCAACGAGTGCGATAAATGTGTTTACATAAAAAACACTCCAGGTCATGAAGTCATTGTTTGTTTGTATGTTGATAATGAGAAAAAGCATGACATATATAAATGCTACAAAATGCATGTTGACTAGCAAATTCGACATGAAAGACTTAGAAGTTGCTGATGTGATCAGGAATCAGAATTCACAAGACTCCACAAGGTATAACATTATCACAGTCTCACTACATTGAAAATGTACTTGACAAATTCAAGTACTTGGATTTCAAAACTTCCAAGACTCCAATTGACGTGAGTTATTCACTTCAAAAGAATGAAGGTGAAAGTGATTCACAACTGGACTACGCTAGAGTATTGGGTAATTTGATGTATATCATGAATTGTGCGCGACCAGATATAGCATGTCCTATTAGCAAACTGAGTCGATTTATAAGTAACCCCAATCACATACATTGGATGTCAATGAAACGAGTTTTGGGTATCTGAAACATACCCAAAACTATGCTTTGCATTATAACAAATATCCCTCTGTGATCGAGGGATATAGTGATGAAAATTAGATCACCGGATCATCTGAAGTTAAATCCACGAGTGGATATGTTTTCCCAATTAGGGGTGGAGCAGTGTCTTGAAAATCATCCAAACAAACATGCATCGCCTGTTCTACAATGAAATCTGAATTCATAGTTTTAGATAAGACTGGTGAAGAAGCTGAATGGCTCCGGAATTTCTTGGAAGATATTCCATTCTGTTCCAAACCTTTGGAACCTATTTGTATACATTGTGATAGTCAAGCGGCAATAGGCAGGGCAGGGAGCGTTATGTATAACGGAAAATCTCGTCATATACGACGGAGACATAATACCGTTAGACAACTACTCTCTAGTGGTGTTATCACAATTGACTACGTAAAGTCAAGAGATAACGTGTCGGATCCACTTACAAAAGGCCTATCTAGAGAGGCAGTTGAAAGATCATCAAAGGGAATGGGGTTAAGGCCTAGGACAAGTCATCATGGCGGTAACTCTACCTAGCAGACTGGAGATCCCAAGAGCTAGGTTCAAAGAGATCAAACAAAGTTATGAATGACGGTTCAACATTGTCAAATAACTCAACCCATTCTCGTGATGAAGACAATGTTCAGAAATAAAGGTAAAGCATTAAGGCTTTTTGATGAGTCAATAAAGCTTAAAGCTTTTTAATGATTTGCTAAGTCTGGCAGGATATGACCAGATAGTGTGTCTTTAGGATTACACGTTTAGGAATCACCTATGTGAGTGTGAAGTGTAAGCCGCTTCAAGGGGAATGAAAGTAAAGGCCCATTCTCTAAGCACTCATGAAACCAGGCGGTGTTCATGGCTGAAAAGAACACAACCATAAATGGTTAAGGATTGATTGTGTGACTTATGTTGTCTAGGTATACAACAAATCTCAATGGTTCAAAGATATCAAATCTACCGATTGACCGAGTATATCCGATATAAGTTCACTATGGAAAGTTCAAAAGGAAACCTACTTATCCATATGCAATTAATTCTTGCATGTAAAGCACACACACGTCCGTGCATTCCTTTATTTTATAGTCATTGCTCATTCATGTGGGGGATTGTTGGTCTTTAAGCTTTGTGTAGCTTAATTTTAAGCTTAGTTTAGCTTAATTTTAAGCTTGGTATAGCTTAAAGAGAGTGAATGGAAAATGGTGGGGAAAGAAATGGAGGGAAGTGAAATTTTGAATTAGTGCACTTTGTCCCTCATTGGAAGAAGGAAAGAAAATCTATGTGTATATATAGAGAAGCTCCTCTTCTAGCTCTTAAAGAGTTGAGAAGAAGGCAAGCCTCGCGCCGTCGTCGTCACTCGCTCGGCTCGGCTCGGCTTCGGATTAGGTCAAAGATCGATTGATTGGTTAATCTTTTTGGACAATATTCTTTTTAAATTATTTAATTTAATTAATTTCGAATCCGAATGACCCGCGACCCGGTCATGTCCGACCCGGTTTATTTCCCGAATTATTTTAAATTCGTTTTTAAATTTCCCGCAATATCCATACCTGTTCAAAACAGCCATGCCTGTTCTGCAAGGATTCACACATGTTCCAACAACTATGGCTGTTCTGAAAGGTTGCTATACCTTTTCAGAAATAGTACGAAATTTGCTATAAATATACCTTGAATCCTAGAATTTTTTCTTACTAAATTTTCTGATCTTCTTCTTCTTCTTCTACACAAAATATTCCAGTGTGTTTTACAGCCTTCGAGTGGTTCGTTGATCACTGGTGTTTTTAGTACCAACACTCCGGTGAGTTAAATCGTTCTATCCTGGGAGGATATATTCCATCACCTCGGGTATTTGAGGGAAATAATTTCCTTAAGGACACACTGTGTATTCAGTGGCTCGATTTGTTCTTATATTATTTTTCATAGAAAAAATAACTAAGGACGCCTGGACTAGCGCGCCCGCGCTAATCTCGCGCTAGTCGGGTTTCTCACTGTCCCTGGTATATTTCACTAGCGCGGCCGCGCTAATCCCGCGCTAGTGAAGTTTCTTACTGTTTCTGTAATTTTTCAGAAATTATTATTATTTTATTTTACAACAATACAGATTAATAACATATATATCGATATTACTGGAGGAACAAAATGCTCTTTAGCAATGACTTTTTCTTTAAATATATATCGTAAAATATGTGATTTATTACGGTTTTCTAAAACATATAAATCTGTATCTCTAAAAATTGAAGAATCGATATATCACGTTTCATCAAAAACTAAATAATTTAGTCACCGTATTCAAATTCCATCATATGTTAGATAGGACGGCAGTAATTCTTTTGACTATACTCCAAAGTAAGTGTCAGCTAATGTACCCCTATCCCTATGCATGTGCCAATTGTGTTTTACTTTTGTTAAACATATTTTCAACAAAATAGTGCACTCAAGGCATTCACGCATGGATCATTAAGCAGTCAAAAGATTAATTTAATTAATTGATCTATCAGTTATATATCTCCCCTCACTATTTTCTGTTGGAATTATTTTAATTTTGATATCTAACTCAGGGTCATGATTGGTGTTTCTAAAACCAATAAACTCTTGTGACACATTATTTGAACTGTCATGTTCTTTCTGTAGTCGGGTTTTTCTGAAAGGAAGTGGGAAATCAGAAAGTGGAAAAATGATTCCTACAAGTATAATTACCTAACTGAAAAGGGGGGAAATAATCCTAATTGAGGTAGCCAATTAGAAAGTACAAAATACTAAATGATGGTGGTGGGGATTTTTGTTCTAGCCTCCTGCTTACACAGCAACCAAGAAGCTGTTATCCTTTCTGACATTTTACGCTTAAAACAATTTTTGCCCCTTCATAATTCTTGGATCCAATTTTTTAATACTTTCTATTTTTGTTCTCTAAAGAGGACAAATCATTCCTAAATGAAATCTTTGTCCACTAGTATTTACCTTATTTGATATATCTATTCCACATCTTTGTGGTGAAAGCATGGGAAGCGAAGCCTACGAGTTTGATGAGTTCCATACTGCTAACATTTTGGATTTGAATATGTCGATCAAACGAAACGAAATCGAATAGAAGTAGTGAAGACGGGTTGAGTACACAAATAAAGTTTCATATATTAAACGTTGATAAGAAAAAAATAATGTATGATTAATCTTATTAATATGAGAACCATGCAAGATTAGCAAAAAATGAATAATATCATATATCATGTAAAAGATGTGTTCAGTTAGTTTAGCCAAATAAACTAGTATTATAATATTGGATGTAACGCATATTGAGACGACAAAAAATATCCATCATGTTGCGACCCACAAAAGAGTTTTGCAAGCCCAACTAAGTAAAAGGCGCGGAGCGAGTCGATTTACTATTTTTATTTCTTCAACCCACTGTGTTTTCTTGGGTTAGATCCCAACATGAATTACCCAATTCAATTTAGGTAAATTTACACAAATGTCCTAAATAAGTCTGAACTTACCAATCTCTAATCACTAGTCATAGATTGTGATGACCCAAAAGGTCATCTTGTGATTTAAGACTCCATCTCGGGCTTGTTAGCCTTAAAAACATTATTTTTGAGAGTTAAAAGTTGTGAAAATATATGAAATAATAATTTTTGACAGTTAATAGTTGATTTTTGGTTGACTTAGGTCAACGTTTTGAGTAAACGGACCCGGACTCGTGTTCCAACAGTTGCGGGAGGTCCGTAGTGAAATATGGGATTTTGGCGTATGTCCGGAATCGAATTCCAAGGTCCCTAGCTCGAGAAATGAATTTTTGATGAAAATTGTTAAATTGAAATTTAAAGGAATTAAAGAAATTGATTAGTGTTTGAAGTCGTTAGTATTGGGCCCGTGTTTTGGTTCGGAGCCCGATACAGGTTTATTATAATATTTAAGTCATATATGTGAAATTTGGTGGAATCAGAGTTGATTTGACGTGATTCGGACGTCTGGTTGAAAAGATAGTAAATTTGAAGTGTTCTTGAGAAATTCATGAGTTTTGATGCTAAATCCATAGTTTTAGGTGTTATTTTGGTGATTTGATCGCAAGAGCAAGTCCGTTGGATATTTTTAAACTTGTGTGCATGTTTGGCTTGGAGCCCCGAGGGCTCGAGTGCCATTCGGACGATGCGCGAGTTGAGTTAAAACTCAACCAAGGTTGTTGGTGCACCAGTTCTGGTGTGCCCGCACCAGCCTTTGGCCGCAAGTGCGAGGGGGAAGCCCGCATGTGCGACCTTCTTCCGCAGATGCACAACCACATAAGCGGTAGCCCAGTCACAGGTGCGGCCCAGCCCCTTTCCGCAGAATCGGACGCTCCAACCGCACGTGCGCAGGTGCAAGGGTCGGGCAGTGAGTTCAAATTAATTCGAACTCCAACGGTTTTTCTTATTATTTTTCACAAGGGTAGAAGACTTAGGGCGATTTTCTCAAGGCTTTTCTTCCCAAAATCATAGGTAAGCATTCACTAACTAGTTCCTTCCAATCTTTTACTTCTTTATACAAAGAATTAACCTAGAAATATAAGGTTTTCATGGTGGAATTGGGGATTTTGGGGTAGAAACTAGGTATTTCGAAATTCGGAAAATTTGACCTCAATTGGGGTCGAATTCCAAAACCAATTGGATATCCAGTCTCAGGGGTGAATGGGTAAACGAATTTTGGTTCGAACCTCGAGTTTGGACCAAGCGGGCCCGGGGGTCGGTTTTTAACTTTTTGGGGGGAAGCTTAGGAAAACCATGATCATGCATTAAAGTTAATTTCTTTAGCAATAATTAATGATATTGAACTAATTATGATTAGATATGAGTGGGTTGGAGGTGAATTCTAAAGGAAAGTATGTACTTACGCAGTGAGTGGCATGCGAAATCGAGGTAAGTGTTGTGTCTAACCTTAGCTTGAGGGAATATGTATTGTGCGACTACTTGCTACTTGTTTTATTGTTGAATACGATGTATAGGTAAGGTGACGAGTACCTATACGTTGTGGTCGAGTCATAACACGCGAGTGAAAGTTCATTCTTGTTATTCTTGCAGTATTAAAGCCTATTATCCATGTTTATTGTTACTATTAAAATGTTGGAAGAATTGTATTTGGTTCCATTGAGATGGATAGCATGGTGAATATTGATTTAAGATTGAGATGTTAAATTGTGAAAGTAATTATTTTGAAATACTGATTTCTTGTGAAATTTCTCTTTATATGTTGTTAATGATTGTGTGACTGGTGAGGAAGAGTGTAAAGCACGAAGGGTGATGTCGTGCATAATTTACTTGTATTGTGAGGAAGAGTGTAAAGCACGAAGGGTGATGTCGTGCATAATTTATTTATATTTTGAGGTTGAGAGTAAAAGCACGAAGGGTGATGTTGTGCATTCTTATTTATAATCTGGTGAGGATGAGAGTAAAAGCACGAAGTTGATGATGTGCATTCTAATTATTATTTGGTGAGGCTGAGAGTAAAAGCACAAAGGGTGATGCCGTGCAAATTTTCTTTATATTTTAATTGCTTAATTTGTTGTTGATCACTACTTATTTATGCCCTTTTGTTTTCTCATTACTTATGTTAAAATTTTCCACTACATGTTCCCTCCCCATTATTTATTGTTTTACTTCTTTATTTGTTGTCATTTCTACTAACATGATTATATGTCCAGGTTTTTATGTGGTGTCCTGTCCTAGCCTCGTCATTGCTTCGCCGAGGTTAGGCTCGACACTTACCAGTACATGGGGTCGGTTGTACTGATACTGCACTCTGCACTTCTTGTGCAGATCCAGGTTTAGGTCCAAGCTGAGTTCGAGTTAGAGCTGACAATTCCGCACGGAGATACGAGGTAGATCTGCTGACGTCCGCAGATTCCTGGAGTCTCTTCCTTATTATTTAGTTGTTGTTTATTTAGTTCAAAAAAAGTCATATATTTTATTTCAGCCAAATACTTGTAGAAATTCTTAGTAGTTCGTGAATTGCGACTTCAAACCCTGGGTAGCTAAATATTGGTATTAGTTTCGTAGTATCATTTTATTATACCATATATTATTTTGGTATTATATGTTGGATGGTAGAAAGACTTCGTATATGTTTTAATTGTTTTAAATGTCGTAACCCTCTAATGTTGGCTTGCCTAGCAAGAATAGAGTTAGGCGCCATTACGGCCCTGATGGTGGGAATTCGAGTCGCGACAAGTTGGTATCAGAGCACTAGGTTGCCTAGGTCTCACAATTCATAGACAAGCTTAATAGAGTCCGAGGGATCGGTACAGAGACGTATGTACTTAACTCCCAGAAGCTATAAAGTTAGGAACACGTTCCTTTTATTCAACTATGTCGTGTGATTATTGTTATTCCAATACTGATTGAACCCTCCTATTCTTATTCTCTTGCAGATGGCGAGAACACGTGCCTCTTCTTCCGCTGACCAGAAATTGAATCCTCTAGTAGCAGTAGCTCCTACAAGGGGCAGAGACCGAGGCCGTGCCAGAGGCCGAGACAGGGGCAGGACTCAGCCCATTGCTCAGGCAGCAGTTGCGGAGCCCTAGATAGAGCTTGATGAGGGGGCTCCAGCTTAGACCGTTTTGGCGAGACCAGCTCAGGTCCCATAGGGGTTTATTGCTACCCTACTGCTTCAGGATGCATTGGTTTGACTAGTGGGACTTATGGATAGGGGCAGGACTCAGCCCATTGCTCAGGCAGAATCTCCAGCTGCGAAGCCCCATATAGAGCTTGATGAGGGGGCTCCAGCTCAGACCGTTTTGGCGGGACCAACTCAAATCCCAGAGGGGTTTATTGCTACTCTGGTGCTTCAAGATGCCTTGGTCTGACTAGCGGGCCTTATGGCGAGTGTATCCCAGACTGGTGCACTCCCCAATGCAATAGCCGTATCTCAGGCTGGAGAAGGAGTCCAGACTCCTGCTACCCACACTCCGGAGTAGATTACTCCTCAGCTTCAGACCCCAGCAACCCATCTAGTTGGGGTAGTTCAGCTAGTTGCTGCAGCACCGCTTGTTGATGGGACAACTATGTCCTCCGATACTTTATGGAGATTTGATAGGTTTATCAATCTTTTCCTTGTTCATTTCAGTGGTTCCACTTCAGATGACCCTCGGGAATACCTTGATAGTTGTGGTCATAAGGTTCTTCGGAACATGGGTATCTTGGAGACCAATAAGGTCGACCTTGCTGCTTTCCAAATGACTAGTTTTGCCAAGAAATGGTGGAGGGATTATCTATTGACTAGACTAGCTTGGTCACATGCTCTTACTTGGGATAAGTTTTCACACCTCTTCTTGGAGAAGTTTCTACCTATTACTACTAGAGAGGAGCATCGCCGTCAGCTTGAGCGTCTCCAGCAGGGCAGCATGATTGTTACACAGTATGAGACCCGTTTCGTGGATTTGGCTCATCATGCTACTCTTTTGCTACCCACACAGAGGGAGAGGGTTTGGTGATTTATTGAGGGTCTTTCCCAGCTTATCCGATTGCATATGGATAAGAAGACAAGGAGAGAGATATCTTTCCAGGATGCGGCCAATGTGGCCCGGCGAGTTGAGGTAGTTCTTGGATTGGGAGGTCAGGGGTCAGACAAGAGACCTCGCCATTTTGGTGGATTCAGCGGTGCATTATATGGAGGCAGGGTTACTTTCAATAGAAGCCATTTTTTCAGACCATTCCATTCAGCACTTCAGACATCCCATGGTGCCCCAGGTGGTCGTGGCTCTCACTTGCCTTATTCTGATCAGCCAGCTCCTATCAATACACCTCCTCTCCAGAGTTTTTTAGGGTGGTTATACATGTCGACAGGGTCAGTTTGCCGGCCAGCAGTCTCAGCAGCTGAAGTCTTGTTATACTTGTGGTGACCCGAGGCACATTATTAGATATTTCCCTCGCGCGTCGGGTAGTTCTCAGTATCAGGGTTCTCGTGCTATAGTTCTGGCACCAACTGTCGCACCACCTGCCTAACCAGCCAGGGGTAGGGGCCAGGTAGCCATAGGTAGGGGCCAGATTGTTAGAGGTGGAGGCCAGACCGTTAGAGGTGGAGGTCCGCCTGTCATAGGTCGTCCTAGAGACATGGTTCAGGGTGTTGGGGCCCAACCCCGATTGTATGCATTTCCGACCACCTGAGGCGGAGTCCTCTGATGCGGTTATCACATGTACCATTTCAGTTTGTAATAGAGATGTTTCAGTTTTGTTTGATCCGGGGTCTAATTACTCTTATGTGTCATCTTATTATGCTTCGTATTTGGTTGTGCCTCGCAATTCCCCGAGCGTCCATGTTTATGTGTCTACGCCCGTGTGGGATGTTATTATTGTAAACCGTGTGTATCGCTCGTGTGTGGTTGTTATTGAGGGTCTTGAAACCAGTGTGAACCTTTTTCTCCTTGATATGGTTGATTTCGATATCATATTGGGTATGGATTGGTTGTCACCTTATTATACCATTTTGGACTTAGGCTTGTCGCATGGTCGAGAAGGGGTGTTTGGTCTGCTTGTCTCATATTGGTGATTCTAGTGTTGAGGTTTCTTCTATAGATTCGGTGCCTGTTGTTCGTGAGTTTTTCTAGGTGTTTCCTACAGACCTGTCGGGGATGCCACCCGATAGGGATGTTGATTTTTGCATTGATGTGGCTCAGGGCACTCAATCCATTTCTATTACTCCATACTGGATGGCTCCGCCGGAGTTAAAAGAATTGAAGGAACAACTGCAAGATTTGCTTGATAAGGGATTCATTAGGACTAGCGTCTCGCCCTGGGGTGCGCCGGTTTTGTTCGTGAAGAAGAAGGATGGATCGATGAGGATGTGTATAAATTACCGGCACTTGAACAAAGTCACTATCAAGAATAAGTATTTGTTGCCGAAAATTGATGATTTGTTTGATCAGCTTCAGGGTGCCAGGGTGTTCTCGAATATTGATTTGAGATTGGGCTACCATCAGTTGAAGATTAGGGCATCAGATGTCCCTAAGACAGCTTTTCGGACGAGATATGGGCACTATGAATTCCTGGTGATGTCTTTTGGCTTGACTAATGCCCCAGCAACATTTATGAACTTGATGAATCAGGTGTTCAAGCCTTATCTAGATTCCCTCATAATTGTGTTCATTCATGACATTCTAATATACTCCCCCATTCGAGAGGAGCACGAGCAACACTGCCGGATAGCGCTTCAGACTTTGAGGGACAATCAGTTGTATGCTAAATTTTCAAAGTGCGAATTTTGGTTGGATTTAGTCGCCTTTTTGGGTCACATCGTATCAGCAGAGGGTATTCAGTTAGATCCTAAGAAGGTAGAGGCAGTCAAGAACTATCTCAGATCCACTTCAGCCACGGATATTAGGAGCTTCTTAGGTTTGGCAGGCTATTACCATCGTTTTGTGGAGGGGTTATCGTCTATAGCAGCCCCAATGACTAAATTAACTCATAAAGGTGCCCCATTCAAATGGTCGGACGAGTGCGAGGCGAGCTTTCATAAGCTCAAGACAGCCTTTACTTCAGCACTGGTGTTGGTGTTACCATCAGGTTCGGGATCTTTCACGGTATATTGTGATGCCTCCCGTGTTGGGATCAGAGCGGTATTGATGCAAGAGAGAAGGGTGATTGCATATGCATCTCGGCAGTTAAAGGTTCATGAGAAGAATTACCATGTCCATGACTTAGAGTTGGAAGCCATCGTTCACGCATTTAATATTTGGAGGCACTATCTTTATGATATGTCGTGTAAGGTTTTCACGGATAATCGCAACCTTCAGTACTTGTTCAAGCAAAAGGATATCAATTTGAGGAGAAGGAGATGGTTAGAGCTACTGAAAGACTATGACGTCACTATATTGTACCATTGGGGAAGGACAATGTGGTGGCCGATGTATTGAGTAGGAAGGCGGTGAGTATGGGAAACCTTAAATTCATTCCGATCGGTGAGAGGTTGTTAGCTTCAAATATTCAGACTCTGTCCAAACAGTTTGTGAGGTTGGATATTTTAGAGCCCAACCGTGTTTTAGCTTGTACAATCGCTCGGTCTTCCTTATTCGAGCGTATCAGAGATTAATAGGATGATGAACCGCACTTGATGGTCATTAGGGACACAGTTCAGCATGGTGGTGCCGAGCATGTTACAGTTGGAGATAACGGTGTTTCGAGGATGCAGGGTCGAGTATGTGTGCCTAATGTTGATGGGCTTCGCGAGTTGATCCTTGAGGAGGCTCACATTTCTAAGTATTCTCTTCACCCGGGTGCTACCAAGATGTGGACCTGCAGCAACATTATTGGTGGCGAAGGATGGAGAAGGATATTGTTGCGTATGTGGCTCGTTGTTTGAATTTTCAACAGGTGAATTATGAGCATCAGAGACCCGGTGGGTTGCTTCAGCAGATAGAGATTCCTAAATGGAAGTGGGAGCATATCACCACGGATTTCGTTGTTGGACTCCCACAGACTCCGAGGAAGTTCAACGTCGTTTGGGTTATTGTGGATAGGCTGACTAAGTCATCACACTTCATTCTTGTGGCAAGTACTTATTCTTCGGAGCGGTTAGCAGAGATTTACATTCGGGATACTGTTCGCCTTCACTGTGGGCCCGTGTCTATCATTTCTGATCGAGGTATGCAGTTTACCTCGCATTTTTGGAGGATAGTTCAGCGTGAGTTGGGTACGCGGGTGGAGTTGAGCACATCATTTCATCCTCACACGGATGGGCAGTCCGAGCATACTATTCAGATCTTAGAAGATATGCTTCGCGCCTGTGTTATTGGCTTTGGAGGTTCTTGGGATCAGTTTTTGTCTTTAGCGGAGTTTGCCTACAATAACAGCTACCAGTCGAGCATTCAAATAGCTCCCTACGAGGCATTATATGGTGGACGATGTAGATTGCTAGTTGGATAGTTTGATTCGGGGGAGGCTCGGTTTTTGGGTACAGACTTAGTTTAGGAGGCATTGAACAAGGTCAAAATTTGATGTTTTAGACATTAATACCACACAGGAAGATAATTACCTTGTGTGTTACCCAATTTCCGAGTGTTGTCTCAATAGAAGAACCTGGTTCTTCGTGATGTACTTACTTCTATTGTCGCGGAATATTAAAAGCAGTAAAGTAAAATCACAAAGATTTGTATATGGAAAACACCTGGCTCAAAGGGTGAAAAAACCACGACCTACTCTTCAGTAGGATTTGCTCAAACTCTTCACTAAATACTCTGAGCCAAACGGACTTACAAAATAAACTCTTTTGTAATCCTAGGACTAACTCTAATCCCATTGTAGTAACTAGCCCCTAATAATTTCTACACACCTCAAGTTAACTCTAACTTGAACAATGCGTAACTATTACAATTGCTTCTATGAAAGCTGAAAGACACAATATTAAAACTCCTACTACAATCAACTAGACTCAATAATTAATCAGATAGAACTAGTTCTTCTAGTTGATCTGTAGCCTCTTAATCGCACAATGACTCTGTTAGCAAATTGACTTTGGGAACTTTGCTTTCAGACTTTTGATTCACTTCAGCTTTTGTGCGTGTAGAATTCCAGCAGAAATACATCAAGTATTTATAGAGTCAGTTGAGCTTGTCGTCCAATTCTAGTCCAACTCTATCTGGGTGAACAAATTTGTACCAAACTCAACTTACTTTCTTTTGTTACTTTCCTTGCTGAATTCGACTTCAATCTTCTCATCAGTTTGCAACCTTTTCGCATTAGGAGACAATCTCTTGGTTCATTGATATTTCACATTCACAAATATCTCATGTGCATATACGGTTAATGTGCCAGCTATTCAGTTCAAGATGTGTGCTCTGATGGACCTGGTTCAACTGGTCAGCCATTCGTCAATCTTCAAAACTATGCATTGACATGTGTCAACAAATTCCTCCTTTTTGATGATGACAAACTCTGTGCTTAATCCTGTATACACTTCACGCATTTTGTATGGTTTAATGCATTAATCATAGAGAATCCATGTTTATTAGGTTATAAATATCACTTTGAAAAAAATTGAAAAAGTTCAACACATATATTCCCCGTTTTGGCATCATCGAAAAGTTTGCAAAATGATACACTTACTAGATGGCAACTGCAGGTGCAAAGCATGATTAATCAACACAAGAAGCCAATAAATGTTAGGTAACTAAGAAATTGAGACAAGTCAATAACTAGAATCAAAATTCATTGATTAGTAATGATTATCCATACAGAAAAACAAAAACAAATCAACCATGATAAAAAATAAAGTAAAAATAACTGAAACTGAACAATTGGTCTAAAGAGGGGTTTTTGGAAGCTCTGGAAAGCCTAAGGATGGGAAGGTGCAGAGGAGGTTGTGGTATTGGATTGTAGGAGAGAAAGCATCTGCTGAAAAACACCCTCGTTCTTTTCTCTCTCCTTTCTAATTCAGCCCTAAGAGCATCCCGCTCAGCTTCAACCTCAATCACACGAGACTTCAAATGAAGGATCTCCATATCTTTAATATCGTTTTCCTGCACCAGAGTTCTAACTTTGCTGTTACTGGTTGCTTCCTAGATGAACCAGGTTCATCCACAGGAACATTGACATTGTAGTCATATGTCAACAAATTTTCTTCCCAAAATAGTCTTCGGCAGTAGCCATCTCAGTCTTCTTTACTGAAACCCCAAAATGTGCAAGCACTGCTGTCAGAATGAAGCCATATGGAATTGCGTGTGCTTTGGTTCCATTCACAACTCTGTCAAAGAGTTGGATGATGAAAGCCGGTCAATTTATCTGCTTTCCCCTCTACAAGCATTCCATCAAGGTAACATATAATTTGCAATGTGCCTTCTTTCTTGTCTAGGAAGTAGGAAATTTATAACGAACTCGAAGAGTAGCTTGTTCTCTGGCTTTATTTCACTCTTTTAAGCCGGCCTGGTTTCAATCTCCTTCTCACTATCACTAAAGAATCTAGTGATGTTGATTGCTGAGGCCATCTATCTTTTCCTTGTGTAGTCCTATAGCCCTCATCTGGTATGTTTAGAATAACACCCAGTTCTTTAGCATCAAAAGAAACTTCAATTCCTTTGACCATGTAGGTGACCCTGCCTTCCTTGACAATGGAATTTCCCATGAATTCTACTAACTCAGCCTTGCCAGCCTGCCTTCCATGCGAAGGACCAGGTCCTTCCAGCCCTGCACCTCCAGAGTTTCCATCAGATATTGCATTCAGGCTCCTCTAGATCCTTCACCAGCTTACCCTTCAGTATTGTTCTTTTTCCAAACATGGTAACTCTGTCAGTCACCTCTCATATTTCCTTTTCCTCCTCTCCACTCCAGTCTGCATCATCATCTTCTTTCTCAACAACTTTCACTTTCTTTGGCTTGGCCCTGGTTCTCTTAACAGATCTTGTTGGCGTGACAGACATTCTAGCTAACTTCTTTGAATAAGCCTTAACCTTTGTGGGTTTTGGTGTCTCAGCCACACTTGAAGCAGGTTGCTCCTCCTGTTGGACCAGGTCTAACGTCGTCTCTTCAATCTCAATAGCCTCAACAGGCTCTCCAACTTTTTCTTTTCCTTTTGCTGCCCTCTTCTTCTTGCTCTCTTTCAGGGCCTTTTCTAATTTCTCGTCTTCGTCTCTCACAGTGCTACAAGTAGCTCTTACTTTTAGAGCAGGAACATCAGCAACTTCGGAAATTTTCCTTTTCTTTGAAGGAATTGGGTGAGTTGCCTTCTTGGGCTTCTGACTCCTTTTTTTCTTGGGGTTATAGGACTCCCCCAGTTTCTTTAGCCTTTCAGCCAATGTTTCTTCCCCAGATGAATCAGGTTCATCTGTTCCTTTCTTCAGACTTGCAATACCTGCTGCAGCTTCCTCAACTATGCTTCCCCCTAAATCTGTGACGTTTTCTCCAACAGTTTCAGGAATGGGACCACAGATAACCAGTGTGGTACCATCCTCCCCGGATCCCTTCACAACTTCTTTTCCCTCTCTCTCAAGAATTCTTTCTTTTCTACCACCCCTCGGCTTTCCAGGTACTTTAACATCAATAACAGACCCAACCAACATGAATATTTTATAGGCATAAGTAAATTCAGAATTGATTTCAAGATTACCCTTTCCAGAACTGGTTGAACCAGGTGCGCCTTCCTCATTGGCTGATTTAAAGGATTCACTGGACGAATCTGACTTAGTACCTTTGTCTGCTTTAATAAGATCCTCCAAGAATTTTTCCCTATCCCCATAAGCAACAGATTTCCGGGCAAGAACTTTGACACGACGATTCTTGGAGGCAGGAGTAGGGTTTGGAGTGGGTTCAGGAATGGGTGTATTTTCAGGGGTTGATAAAATTTCTGGTGATTTAGAACTGTAAACAGATGGAGAATTGGAGACAGATTCAGAATGTCCTGCATCGTAATCACGATTAGGTGATGAATTAGAAGAAGAAGCTGGTGGTGGTGAAGACATTATTGTGTATTGTTAGGAAGAAAAGGCAAGTTATCAGTTTTAGGTTGTGTAGTATGGGTTGAACTTGGTTTGAGGGTAACTTTATGAAGAGAGGAGTAATGATGACCTTTTATAAGATATGAATATTAATTATACAACGGGTAGAAAATTTATTCAAGTGGAAGTCTAATAGTTGTAGGAGTGTCATTGATTTGACGGTTAAGAGTTCCCTACTTCTAGGTTAATTGAGTACTAATGTGACTTCTTGGAATGGGTTCATTTAGGGATTAGTACAAAGACGTTGAAATGAATCAAATATAGATAGAATCCTGCTCATGTGTGATTGTAATTGAATTAATATATGGAAAAGAGTACGTACCTTGTCAGTCAGATGAATCAGCATGGATGAACTAGGTTCATGCTGTTAGAAATTTTTAAATTGCCTCAATTTACAAAGATAGATAAACATTATTAGTATCCAGGGAATCATATTAATACATGACACAAGAGTATTGCAATAGAGACATGACGCTGAGCAATTATTAATCTGATTAAGTACCTAATTAAGATTTTCTAGCCAAAAATAAATAAAAAATTCATTTGTATAATTTTTTTTCTTCTCAATCAGGTGATCTTAATCATCCCTAATTCCAGTCTGTTTCTCTCAAAATGCTCCCTACTAAGTGCTTTAGTGAATATATCAGCAATTTGATGATCAGTAGCACAAAATTCGATTGAGATCATTCCTTTTTCATAGTTATCCCTTAGGAAATTGTGCCTAACATCTATGTGCTTAGTCCTTTTGTGATGAACCGGTTTCTTCGTCATACTAATAGCACTAGTGTTATCACAAAAAATAAGAATGCATCTTACATCAATACCAAAGTCCATGAGTTGTTGCTTGATCCATAACAACTTGGCACAACATGAGGCTGCAGTCACATATTCAACCTCGTCAGTAGACAAGGCTACTTAATTTTGTTTCTTGGTAGCCTAAGACACAAGGCATGAACCCAAAAAGTGAGTCATACCTGAAGTACTTTTCCTGTCAACTAGGAATCCTGCATAATCAGCATCAGCATATCCTACAAGGTCGAAATTACTACCTTTAGGATACCAAAGGCACAAATCAGTGGTGCCTTTCAAATATCTCAAAATTATCTTTATTGCAGTGAGGTGGGACTCCTTTGGATTTGCCTGAAAACTAGCACACAATCCCACGCTGAACACAATATCAAGTATGCTGGCAGTAAGATATAATAAAGACCCGATCATCCCTATGTATAGCTTCTGATCAACAGATGAACCAGGTTCATCCACACCCAATTTTGTAGTTGTGGCTATGGGAGTATCTATTTATTTTGAGTATTCCATTGTAAACTTATTGAGCAATTCTTTCACCCACCATACTCATCTCAAACTCACTTCCCATTAGCATAGCAAATTCCTTGCTCAATTTTTCAGAAGTCGCCCCACATATAATATCATCCACATATATTTGCACAACCAGGAGATCCTTACCCTTCTCCCTTAAGAACAAGTTACTATCAAATTTGCCTCGTTTGTACCCATGTTCTAGCAGGAATTTTGATAATCGTTCGTACCATGCTCTTGATGCTTGTTTGAGACCATATAGAGCCTTGTCGAGTTTGTATACATGGTCAAGTGACTCCTTGCTTTCAAAACCTGGAGGTTGCTTGACAAATACATCTTCCTTCATATAGCCATTGAGAAAGTCACTATTTACATCCATCTGATGAAGAGTGGATTCCATGTGTGCAGAAAATGCTATAAGAAGTTTGATTGCCTCCAGTCTTGCCACAGGGGCAAAGGTCTCGTCATAGTCAATTCCTTCTTCTTGACTATATCCTTGAAAAACTAATCTTGCATTATTCCTTGTAACAGTTCCATCCTCATCGAGCTTTTCCTGAAGACCCACTTGGTGCCAATCACTGATCTATCTAGTGCCCTGAGTACCAAGTGCCATACTTGACTTCTTTCAAACTGATTCAGCTATTCTTACATGGCATTTACCCAATCAGCATCTTGTAGGGATTCCCCAATGTTCTTTGGTTCGATCATGGATAGAAAGGCATCAAACACACAAATATTTTTCAAGGATGATCTTGTTTTGATTTCGGATGCCAAATCTGTTATGATGTTCTCAAAAGGGTGAGAACTCTGATATATGTGTGGTTTAAGTATCAATTGTTCATTCCTAGAAAATTCCATGGTGCCTTGTTGTTGTGAAACAGGACCAGGGCCAGGTTGCATATGTTGAATTCCCCCTGTCATGATGCTTGGGATAGTTGAACTTGGTCCATCCCCTGTTCCACCTTCCATGCTTGCTTCAATGTGATCACTGCTTCTTACCAGTCCAAGCTCCTCATCTTTAGGTTATTGTCTCTCAGCAAGAATGTTAGTTTCATCAAAGACAACATGTATACTTTCTTCTACACATATAGTTCTTTTATTATACACTTTATAAGATTTGCTATGTGATGAATATCCCAAGAATACTCCCTCATCACTTCTGGGGTCAAATTTTCCTAGGGAATATTTGCCATTATTATGTACAAAACACTTGCATCCAAAAATACCAAAGTGGAATATGTTGGGCTTTCTCCCTTTAAGTAATTCATAGGGAGTTTTCTCTACCAGAGGTTTGGTCATGCATCTATTAATTATGTAACATGCAGTGTTTATTGCTTCAACCCAGAAGCTGTGAGGTAGTTTGCTAGATAGAAGTATGGTTCTTGCCATGTCTTCAAGATATCTGTTTTTCCTTTCAACAACCCCATTTGTTGTGGGGTTCTAGGAGTAGAAAAGTTGTGATTAACACCATGTTCATCACAGAACTCAGCAAACTTAGCATTCTCAAATTCAGTACCATGGTCAGATCTTATTGATGCTAGTTGATGTCCTAATTGATTTTGAGTTTTCTTGACAACTAAGGTGAACATATCAAATGCTTCATCCTTAGATGCCAATAATAAGGTCCAAGTGAACCTTGAATAATCATCAACTAGCACAATCACATATCTCTTACCACCTCTACTCAAAGTTCTCATAGGACCACATAGATCCATATGAACCAGTTCCAACGTCCTGGTGGTACTGACTATTTTCTTACTTTTGAAAGTGGACTTTACCTGCTTCCCCCTGGCACATGCCTCACAAAATTTGTCCTCCTTGAACTTAATGTTAGGAAGTCTTACCGATAAGTCCTTAGAGACTAGTTTATTAAGTTGAGTTAGACTCACATGACCAAGTCGTTTGTATCACATGAGGGGATCATTGTCCAACACACTTAGGCAAGTGAGTTCATTTTCAGACAGTGTGGACAAGTCAATGACATAGATATTATTCATTCTTTTTCCCTGCAAAACAATCTTGTCAGTGGGCAGGTTAATCACAAAACATTTTGTGGAAGTAAAAGCAACTAGGTTACCTCTGTCACACAGTT
>MDKI01213855.1:0-64876 GCA_005239505.1 Nicotiana paniculata
TAACTCGATCGAATACAGTATCGAGTGCCAGTCGTGCCTCCCCTAGTTTGGGGCGTGACAGTAAAATTTTGAGGCACGAAATTTGTTCTTCGCGATTGCGATTAAGGAAAATTTGGGTAGAATAAAAATGTTCAAAATCGAGGGTAGAAGTCATTTTTCACAAATTGGACTTGAGAGCTCGGGATTAGGCGATTCTTGGAGGGATTTTCACCTGGGCAAATTGGGTAAGTAATTCCTACTCGGTTTTGACCAATTTCCACGAATCTATGCTTAAATTCATCCTTTAATTTCGAATTTGGGGGTGAAAAATTGGGAAAATTTGGATAAAATTCTTAGACCGAGTTTTTGATTTTTGAGCGAGATTTTGGTATCCGATTCGAGTGATTTTTGTATTGTTAGACTCGTGAGTGAACGGATGTCTAGAATTTTAACTTTTACCCGATTCCGAGACGTGGGCCTTTTCGGCGATTTCCCTAATTTTGCGCTTTAGCTTAAAATTTGTTTATTAAACTAGTTGCTTGTAGTGATATTCACATTATGAAACTTATTTGAATAGATTCGGGCCATTCAGGGTTTGGTACTCATGGAAAGAACGTGATTCCGGGTTGAATTGAGCAGTCGAGGTAAGTGGCTGGCCTAATTTTGTGTTGGGGACTTCCCCCTTAGTATATTTGATGCTAAATGTTGTGTGGATGACGTGTACGTGAGGTGACGAGTAGGTACACGAGCCGTTATTTCAAAAATCTACTTTTTCCCTTACTAAGACATAAATTGTTTTATTTTCTATGAACTTGCTCTCACATGATGTGTTGTTTAGTCTAGATTAGGAAAGAGTGCTTACGTGCTTAAGTGCCTACTTGTTTTTTGGTGTGCCATGCCTATTTAAGCCCTTATTTGCCTTATCTGTGATTAGTATAAACTGTGTAATTTTGATGTTATGCTTGTCATTCATCCTGCATAGCATATTTAAATTGGGACTACGGACGTATTCCGGGAGATCCCCATGTACTGTATATTTACTTTGGGACTACAGACGTATTCCAGGAGATCCCCTTGTACTGCATATTTACTTTGGGACTACAGACGTATTCCGGGAGATCCCCCTGTATTGCATATTTACTTTGGGACTACGGACGTATATCAGAGAGATTGTCCGCCTTCACGGTATCCCAGTATCTATCATCTCAGACAGAGGTACGCAGTTCACATCACGGTTCTGGAGAGCCGTACATAAGGAGTTGGGCACCAAGGTGGAGCTGAGCACAACCTTTCACCCTTAGTTCAGATTCTTGAGGATATGCTCCGTGCCTGTGTGATGGAGTTTGGAGGGTCATGCGGCCAATACTTGCCACTTGCAGAGTTTGCTTATAATAACAGCTACCAGTCCAGCATTCGGATGGCACCGTATGAGGCTTTGTATGGTAGACGATGCCAGTCTCCAGTGGGGTGGTTTCAGTCGGGTGAGGCCCGATTGTTGGGTACAGATTTGGTCCAGGATGCCCTAGACAAAGTGAAAGTGATTCAAGAGAGACTTCGCAAAACTCAGTCCAGGCAGAAGAGTTATGCGGACCGGAAGGTTCGTGATTTGACATTTATGGCTGGTGATCGGGTTTTGCTTCGGGTATCGCCTATGAAGGGCATCATGAGGTTCGTGAAGAAGGGAAAACTGAGTCAACAATTCATTGGCCCTTTTGAGATATTGCGGCATGTTGGGGAGGTTGCTTATGAGCTTGCCTTGCCTCCCAGCCTAGCAAGAGTTCATCCGGTATTCCACGTGTCTATGCTCCGGAAGTATCACGGCGATCCGGCTCATGTGTTGGACTTCAGTTCAATCCAGTTGGACAAGGATCTATCTTATGTTGAGGAGACAATAGCCATTTTGGATAGGCAAGTCAGAAAGCTCAGGTTGAAGAATATTGCATCAGTAAAGGTTCAGTGAATGGGTCAGCCAATCGAGGAGGCGATTTAGGAGACCGAGTAGGATACGCGAAACTAGTACCCTCATCTTTTCACCGCTTCAGGCATGTCTTTATACTCGTTCGAGGTCGAACAATTATTTTAAGAGGAGGAGAATGTAACGACCTGGCCGGTCGTTTTGAGAGTTAGAGCCCCGATCCCCTAATAACTACTTTCCCCACGTTTGTTTCTGCTTTTGGGACTTGCCGGAGTGATTAGCTATGAAATTCGGAGAGTTTTGGAAGACTTAGTCCCCAATTTTGAGTTAAGACCTAGAAATCGGACCGTGGGTGGAACTGTGTGAAGACGGATCCGGAATGGAATTCCATCGACTCCGTTATCTCCGTTGAGTGAATTTGGGGTAAGGAGCGTGTCCGGAATGTGGTTTCGAGGTCCGTAGTAGAGTTAGGCTTGAACTGGCGAAAGTTAGAATTTCAGCGATTTCGGCCGATAGGTGAAATTTTGATATCGGGCTCGGAATGGGATTCCAAAAGTTGCTGTAGGTCCGTAGTGTCATTTTTGACCTGTGTGTCGAATTTCAGGTCATTCGGACTAGTTTTGGCGTGTTTTGTCATCGTTGTGGATTTTTGGAATTTTTTTTAAAGTTTTAGGCTTGAATCCATGTATAATTTGTCATTTTGGTGTTATGTGATGTGGATTGAAGGCTCGACTAAGTTTGAGTGAGGTATTAGGACTGGTTGGTTGTTTGGTTGAGGTCCCGGGGGCCTCGGGGGTGTTTCAGATTCTCAACGGGTCATTTTAGCCTTGTATTGATTGTTGGTTTTCTGGTGTGAGTGCAACAGGTTTTTCTTCATCGCGATTGCGTGAGGGAGTCCGCGATCGCGTAGGGCAATTTTAGGCCAGTCAGGAATTAATGCATCGCGATCGCATGAAAAGGGACGCGATCGCGTAGAGTAGGCAGCTTGGTCATCGCATTTGCATGGGCAAGGCCATGTTCGCGTAGAAGGAGTGAGGGAGCTGTGGAGTTGAGCTTTTTCTCTTCGTGGTCGCGTGAGCCCAGTCGCGTTCATGTAGGGTCTGAGGAGCAGTTCATCGCGTTCGCGTAGAGTAAAATTTTGATACACTAAATTTGTTCTTCGCGATCGCGATGTTTCTTCTGCGATCGCGATTAAGGAAAATCTGGGCAGAATAAAAATGTTCAAAATCGAGGGTTGAAGTCATTTTTCACAAATTGGACTTGAGAGCTCGAGATTAGGCAATTCTTGGAGGGATTTTCACCTGGGAAAATTGGGTAAGTAATTCCTACTCGACTTTGACTAATTTTCACGAATCTACGCTTAAATTCATCCTTTAATTTCGAATTTGGGGGTGAAAAATTGGGAAAATTTGGATAAAATTCTTAGACCGAGTTTTTGAGCTTTGAGCGAGATTTTGGTATCCGATTCGAGTGAGTTTTGTATGGTTAGACTCGTGAGTGAACGGGTATCCGAAATTTGTAACTTTTACCGGATTCTGAGACGTGGGCCCAAGGGACTTTTTTGGCGATTTCCCTAATTTCGTGCTTTAGCTTCAAATTTTTTTATTAAAATAGTTTCTTGTAGTGATATTAACATTGTGAAACTTATTTGAATAGATTCGGGTCATTCGGGGTTTGGTACTCGTGGCAAGAACGTGATTTCGTGTTGAATTGAGCAGTCTCGAAGTAAGTGGCTTGCCTAATTTCGTATTGGGGACTTCCCCCTTAGGATATTTGATGCTAAATGTTGTGTGGGTGCCGTGTACGTGAGGAGATGAGTATGTACACAGACTGTTATTTCAAAAATCTCCTTTTTCCCTTACTAAAACATAAATTGTTTTTTCTTCTATGAACTTGCTCTCACATGATGTATTGTTCAGTCTAGATTAGCAAAGCATGCTTACGTGCTTAAGTGCCTACTTGATTTTTGGTGTGCCTTTCCTAGTTAAGCCCTTATTTGCTTTATCTGTGATTAGTATAAACTGTGTAATTTCGATGTTATGCTTGTCATTCATCCTGCATAGCATATTTAAATTGGGACTGCAGACTTATTCCAGGAGATCCCCCTGTACTGCATATTTACTTTGGGACTACATATTATTCCGGGAGATCTCCCTGTACTGCATATTTACTTTGGGACTACGAACGTATTCTGGGAGATCCCCCTGTACTCCATATTTATTTTGGGACTACGGACGTATTCCGGGAGATTCCCCTGCACCGCATAATTATTTGGGATTACGGGATGGTATCCCAGGAGATTCCGCTTTGTGATATACATACTGTGTTGAGCCGAGGACTTTCCTTACTGTAGAACTTGTATTGTTTTTCTTAAACTGTTTACCGTATACATTACCTATCTTTGTACTGCTTTAAATTGATTTATATAGAAGTCCAGTAGAGCCTTCACCTGACCTCGTCATTACTTGACTGGGGTTAAGCTTGACACTTACTATGTACCAAATGTGGTGTACTCATGCCCTTTCCTTCACATATTTTCGTGTGCAGATCCAGGTACGAGCTATCGGCCTCGTGGTTAGTCGATGCTGCTGATTCTAGGAGACTGCAAGGTATTTTTGCCACGTCCGCAGAATCCTCCGAGCTTCCTTCCATTCTATTTTGTAGAGATTTTCTTATGTACTTTCCAATTTTTGTTAGAGCTACAGTAATGTTAGAAGCTTGCGCGTGTCTGTGATATTCCAGGTTTTGGGAAGTTATATTTTTGTATGAGCCGAGTGGCCAGTACGTCATTTATGTCATTGCCCTTATCCCCTTTTTATTTAATTTTTTTTTCCTTTATAGTAGGCTTACCCAATCATAGAGATTAAGTGCCGTCACGATACCTTCGGAGGATAAATCGGGTCGTGACAAATTGAGACATCATAAACCATATAAGCATATAACTACCAAAATGCTGTTTTATGACTGTATTTTCTTATTCATTCGGACCCTGCCACTAACTAAACAAAGAAGATATATATTTTTTCGTGGTAGAGTACTTAATCTATTCGAGAAGAAATAAAGACACGATATTATGTTTGTTTTACGCAAAATATCTAATGACAGACCTAAAATAATTGGCATTTACCTGATTTTCTAATTGTAAAAAAGAAATAAGAGATAGAGAAATATTAGTGCAATTTAGTAAACAATGTATAGTAAATTGAAGAATCTAAATTAGATAGATTTGTCTAAATTCCAAAAGTGTTTTTAACACCCCTATCTTTAATAAATTCGTTGCATCAAATGTATAAAAACTTTGTAAGTGTTAGTGATAAAAGTTAAAGTTTTCCGGAGACTTTGCATTGTCAAATTCAACTTTGCTTTAATTAAATACCTATGAATTATACACTCTTAAGTTAGTCGATTGAACTTTAAATTAGGCAGACAATTAACAAATATATTTGAATATACATGTACATATATGATAAGCAGCCGCATATAATACCCAATAAACACACCCACTGAATTTAGTTGTTTGCATATGATTGAAAACTTATAAATTTTTTAAAACAATTCAACCTATTATCACAAAAAGAGAATTGGGTGCATGATATTCAAAAATATCCATGAATAATTTGTATAGTCCTGCCCTTGGCGTTCATATCAATAGTAATTTTTGAAATAGTGGATAAAGAAAAAAATAAGTGACTTAAATAAAATATAATAGAGGAATTTTGGGTTACCTAACGGACTGAGAGATAGTTTTAATAAGTTTGATGATGGTAGAAGTAAATTTAGCATAACGGTAAGGATAAATTTGGCTGAATAGTAATACATATGTTAAATGTTGACAATATTCGAAAGTAGAGAGGTAAATCTGAACATTTTCCCTAAATATTCAATAAAAAAAGATTATATTTAAGATATAAATAAGGGTAAAATATTAAAAAAACTTTTCTAATTAATGTTTCTCAAGAGTAATATAAAAGAGAAGCATGACAGATAATTTAAGACGAAGGGAGCATAAAATAATAATATTAGTGTGTTAAAAATTAACACATCTACTTATAACGTATATTCTGTATGCTCTATCTTTTAGTCAACAACTATTATGCCTTTGCATCAATTCATCACTTGTTCTACCAATAATTATTTAATCATGCTTTTAGTAGTGGAACCAGAAATTTTATATAAGCGAATTAAAAATAATTATTGAAATGTCACAATTAGAATTTGAACCTATGACCGAAAGTCAGTTTGCACCATCTTTACTATTTGTCACGACCCAATTCCCGCTATAGATCGTGATGGTGCCCAACTTCGTCGTTAGGCATTCCAACAGTGAATTATCAACTTAATTATTTATTTTATTATTTTTAAAATCGTGAATTTTATTAGATAAAGAAATTAATACATTAAAAATCGTAGATACATATAATTTAATAAAATATAAAATAAGAGTGTGTCAATGTTAAGCAAAACCACAAACAAATTCTAGAACATCTTAAAACCCAGTGTCATAAGTATGGGCATCTACTAGGAAGTACAGTAATAATAAAACATCTGTCTGGAATAAAAGATAGACAAGATAAAACAAATAATTATGATGGAGATTTTGTGTGATGTGAATCGTAGCATGGAATACAACTCACAATACGTCCCCTCAGCAACTGTGGCTACGCGCCCAAATGACCACCAAATAAACCTGTCAGATCCTGTATATTTAGTGCAGATGTGTAGCGTGAGTACGTAAATCAAAACATACCCAGTAAGTATCTAGCCTAACCCCGGAGAAGTAGTGACGAGGAGTTAATATCGACACTTACTATTGATCAAATAAAATAATATAATAGGTAATGAACAAATATGAAACACAACAGTAACCATGAGATAAAAACTGTAGCTCACATAATTCTCCAACATTTATTTTGACAATATAAATCTCTTGAATATCATATACTATCTCCACAAATCAGAAATATTAAGTGCAATCTCAAACATATACAGAATACAATAAAAAACCTTGTCTAAATCAAGGGAAATCTCACGAATATTCAGACTCCTAGCGGTATCTAAGATTATGTCGAGGTTGTACCAAATTGGTGTGTTAACTGTCGAGAATCGACCGGTGCGAACCAGGGATGCATCTCAATATACTGCCGAAACGTTCGGTCCAATCCACAGGAAATTAAAAAAATTATCGAGTTACGAGTCGCGTGCTTACAACACAGGTACATGAGCATAAACTAAACATGAATTTTTACCGTTTATCAAATGTCTAGCCATATAACTCAAGGTGATAAAACTCGGACTAATGTATTCCTAAATAAATTTCAATTATAAGTTCAGTTAATTAAGCTAGAAAATTGAGTTCAAACAATTCAAATATTACATGATAAAGTCCTAGGTCTAACCGTACATAGACATGCTTTAGCTACGGACAGATTCTCATCACCTTGTATGTAGCACCCACAACTAGTCGCACATAACAAATTTTAATACCTACGAGGTAGTTTTTCCCTCAAAAGGTTAGACATGAGACTTTCTCCGAAGTTACATAACCGGCTCCAACGCCTCTCTTAACACCTCAAATCAGTACCCATCAGACCGAAACTAGTCAAACAATATGCAAACCCATAAAAATATACTCCAACACTTATAATTAATCAATTTATAATAATTTCCAACTCCACTAAAAAATTCAACAAAGTCAACACTCGAGCCCTTTATTCCCAAATTCCATGTCCAATTTCGTGGTCAAAATCCAAAAATAGCAAATCTTAGCTTTTCTTCCAAATCCCTCAATTTCTACAAAATTTTATGTTTAAATCCATATGTAACTCATGTATTTAGCTCACAATGTGTAGAAATTCTTACCTCACGGTAGATGATGAAGTTAGATCCTCTAAATCGCCCTAAATCGCCCAAGCAAGAGATAAATGAGTTAAAAATGAGAAACTACCGACATTGCAAGCTTATAATATGCACAAACGCCCTTCTTCGCAAATGCGGCCTTACCCTCGCGTTCGCGAAGCACAACCAAATTTTGCTCCCAAATCCTTCTTCGCGATCACGATGAAAGCTCGCGAACGCGTTGGCCAAGACTCCCTGGCCCGGCTTCTCTTACGCAAACACGACCGCCATCGCGAACGCGAAGCACCACTGCCCAAACCTGCGCGAACGCGATTTCCTTATCGCGAACACGTTGAACAAAAGGCCTCCTGCTCAAATCCTTCTTCGCGAACGCGACTTTCCCTCTTCGTTCATGAAGAACAAAATTAGCACCAACAAACTAGTAGCAACAAATCATCTAAACTTTGTCCGAAACCATCTCGAAACACACCTGAGGCTCCCGGGAGCCTGTCTAATCACACCAGCCAATCCCAGGATATGACACGAACCTGCTCGAGACCTCAAATCACATAAAACAACATCCAAACTATGTATGGACGATCAAAATCCTTCTTTTTACTTTTCAAACTTCGACGATCGCGTCTGATCTATAACTAAACATTCCAAAATGACACCAAGGCTCAATATTCCAAACGGATATCAATAACATCAAAGTCCACTTCAAATCAAACTTAGGAAATTCTAAAATCCTCAAAATGCCACTTTTCACATTAAGCGCCGAAATTCTCCTGGACCATCTGATGATCAAATCAAACATACGCCCAAGTTCAAAATCATTATACAAACCTATTGGAACCTTCAACTCTCGAATTTGAGGTCGTTTACTCAGAAGTCAAACCTTGATCAACTCTTTCAACTTAAAGCTTCTGAATTGAGAATTTTCCTTCTGAATCAACTCTGAACTTCCCGAACTTCAATTTCGACCACATGAAAAAAGTCATAAAACATGAAGTGAAGATACTCAAGGCCTCAAACCGCCGAACGACACGCTAGATATTAAAATGACCGGTCGGTTCTTTACATTTTCCTCCACTTAAGCATATGTTCGTCCTCGAACAGGCCAAGAACCATTTCAGAGTTGCTAAAAATCAATGTTTAACACCTTGTGCCCTTACCCGTGCATAAGTTTTGTGAACCTACCCGTGCATTAGATGGAGCCAGAGTGAAGATCCTTCCTGCTACCTTAGCCCATTAGTCTTAGAACCAAATTCTAACATCCGGAATTCTCTACGAGACCTGATTCCAACATACGAACACCGTTTAAACCTCAACACGCTGCACCAGACATGATAATGCACCCATGCTGAACCCACACAATACACCACATAATTTGTATGCCCATAATAGCATCCTTCAATCGTACAAGTTGCAAACTCACGAATTTGATGCCGGTAGTATATAACATAACACATATAAGTCCGGTTCTGACCCTCAAAATATTGCAATGATGAAAGAGATTTGTAGAAACTCATAACCACCTGCCAAACCATAATTCATTGAATTTTTCCGCTCAACAAAAACCCTTGCCTCATCCTGAACTGAATAGTGACATTTTTCCTATAATATACCTTATATAAATCTGATTGCACTGATTTCAGGCCGACAACCTCGCCTCACCCAGTACAAGATGTTCGACCTACTAGCCACATCAAAAACCACCTAAAATCTCATATGACAACATCAATGCTCAACAAGCCACAACTCGAACATGACCAATTAAGGGAAAACAAACTCGGGTAAAGAACTATCCAGCCCCGTAACGAAAAAAACAACCAAAAAGATGTTATGAACCTACCTCAGATATGGGATAAAAGGCACAAAAAAATAAGTATAAGGAACCGTACTCAACATCTCACTGTTATAGCGTGAAACACGATCCGTACATGATACTATTGCAGCGTACAATCCGATCCAAACATGATACCTGTGGCAGCGTGCCACCCGATCCACACATAAAAATCAGTAAGGAAATACCTACCGATCCAAAATGCTGATACCCACAAAATTCCCAAATATCGACCACAAGCACGCCGAGTGCATAAACGCAACCCTAAGGAGACAAATTGCGCCATGCGCTACAAAATGCCTTGCACGACTAAGGGCATACAAACAACCAACTTCCCAAGAGCCATCTCGCTCATATAATACAACAACTACACAGGCTCACAACATACGTTCGAATAATCAAGCCGCCTCACGACCCATATGGAATAATAGAGTAGCACCTAGAATAGACTACACTAGGAATATCATCCACTACACTCAAAATATCGTCCATAAGCACTACTATGCTGACTAAGCATATCTGATCTGGCATAAAATATATACATTCACATTAGGCCTACCCACATAACTCTAAGCCGATTCCGATCATCCCATACTAGCTGATAACCTTTCAAAGATCCACAATGACTCTAGTCATGACACATACAAGCAACCGTCCAATCCGGAACAAAATCCCACAGTCCACAACCCAAGTAATAGAGCATCTCTCAAACATAAAATCTCTAATCAAGGATAGTACCAGAATCTTCATACCTGATTTCAATCTCTAACACTTAGATAACTAACACATCACCCTTATACGATCTTCTAGTGGGATATACTCCCTCAACCTTCCACACCAGGTAGTAAAACCTGAACATCAATGGACATCTGCCACGCTATTTCGATAGTGCTAGTATACTCTGAACATCTGAGATCCTCCCTGCTCCTCCGAGATCGTTAAATATGCATCAAAATCGAACCACAACCTTGATCCTTAATTTCAAATTTCCATATTGCTCACTGCACCTATCATCCCGCTATGCGAGAGTACAAGAATTTCATCGTAACCCCTGAACCACCAATAGAATAAACACTTCACCAGTTAGAACCCTTTCACTTAACTCATTTCATAAGAAAAACTGCAACACGCAACCGAATTCCCATAACCGCTAAGAATGCCAACCTCAAGTCATGGTCTAAATCGCCCATAACTCTTCCGGGACCATTTACACCTAACAAAGTCATCAGAATCAAATACCTCCAAATCAATCAAATTATGGGGGTTTCCAAACCCACACGTATGACCACGAATTACCTGTATAGCCTTACCACACTGAAGGAACTAATCATTTACACAACCATGCTGATTCAAACCATTACTAGTTGACCCAACTTCTTTCAATTTACTCTTGACTTGCCTTCGTAATAATAGTAGCTCTATTCAAACACATAACATACCTCAAACAACATTCATCCTGAGTGAACCAAATCATGAGACCACATCGTCTCAATTCCCATGAGCCATTTCATACCCTCCTCATGCACTCAATAGTATTTCCAGCTGATACACCCGTTGTGAATGCCTTATGCGAATCCGAAGCTGTTTCTCCCATTTCTCCAATACTGCACCGCAAACCTGATGATACTATAGAAATTCCCCAAGTATTCTTCACACTCTACTGCAAAACAGGTCTTCATCCACATAATGAACCCAAAATCCTTAGACACCACGCTTAAATTCTTGAACCCACTAGAACCACTGTTGAGATTCACCCACTCTGACCTGGTCCTTAATATATAACCAAACTCTAGTGTGTTGTTAGCATATGAACACTCCCAAAGAAACAACATAATGAACTCTTCTCCTTATACATCACATCCATAAGAAGCGTAAACTCTGAGTCATCCCAAAATTTGCACATGAATCGATAAGGTGAAATGTCACACACATTTATCAAGTTCTTTTCCAGATTTTCACTTGATGTTTTCTTTCCCTAGTCATACTGATCCACCAATGTACCGATGTATACTGCCAAGGCATATAGACATGTGACCCAATCATAGATAGTAGGCTCCCCCACTTAGCTTTAAGCTACAATCACATAAATCTAGAGCTCATAATAACTCCCCCTTCTCAATTACCATGATCCCGCTCTGTTAATCCGCTAAATTTCTCGTAATCTGTTGTTAGATTTTTCATAAAACATTCTGAATTATAAGCCACAATTGCATATTCGATCTTGACATTCGTACCATCGTCTTCAAACGATCCAAGCTCACATAGCAGTACATGCCTTCTACTTGGTAGATAGTAGAAATCTTCGTATAAACTTCAATCGTGCTACCGCTAGCCAGCTCATAGATGATAGACCATCTATGTAATTCTGTATCAACATCTTCCAATAACATTGCCCTGGTTATAACTACCACAAAATCAGTAAAACCTCCTGATCCATCGTCCACCAGCTATAAGAGTCCGTTCATTCCCCATTAGAATCAACTGAAGGTCCAACAATATGTTCCAAAACTCGAAGTCATGTTCCATCCCACAACTATAATCAAGCTTTCACATCCCTCTTCATTTCAAGCGAACTCCTTTCCGTCATATTCAACCTTACTCAGTATAGTAACCACCATCTCGAATGAAATTTATAGACTTTGTCATTGTCCACCATGATCCCCAAACTGCGCTAAACGTTTTCAAAGAATGTGTCTATCCTACCACATAATCCATACACTACTATGCTACTCCCACTTTTGTTAAACCATATCCTTACGCAACTTCTTGGCCTGTGTTGTTCATACTTGACCTGCTAGCAATTCAACCACCACGAGACACCTCCCACCATGTCCTTCCTCCTCCTTCGCTGCCAAAATACTGCCTCAAATCATAATCTATATTTGTAGCACCCGAACAGATAAACTGCCACCAACTTTGAGCCTCCATAAAGATCATCTCTCTCGAGCCATCAGTACTAGAAATAACTGTTTTGACTCTGAAGCTACCATACATCACCATCTATGATAACCGCTGCTTATGTACCATTCCACAACACCCTGCCCCAAGGCAATTCAAAGGTGACCATAACACCTATGGGCCTTAATGCATTCCAACAAGGATGATGACACCATATCATAATGGGAATTCCACCACGTACGAAAATATCAAGTCTCGCTACTCCATCAACTAATGCCTGAACCTCCATAGTCCAATTGCCTTTCCTCCGACGCAATTAAATGCCGAACCTCTAAACCATGAACAGAGTAATCTTCTTTTCGAGTCATTCACTTCCGCGACACATAAATAAGCATGCTACCATTCACACCAACACTACACGATAACAACACATGCACATCATAATATACTATGTATAGCCTCGAAACCATAAGCAACATCAACACTGAGCTGAAATGATAGAACACCCTTACACAGGGCGACGATAATAGCTCGCAAGAATACGTAGAGAAACATCCTGCACCATATCTGCAATACCTCTACAACTCCTCGATGCCCAATTTCTAACAAGTGTTGCACCCTATTTTGCACTAGGCAAAAAAAGATTCAGCTTGTGGTTTCTCTGTTGTTGATAGAAGAGAGCGCCACCTAATATCTAAAGGTATACTAGTGTACCTATTTAATGACTAAGTTATAATTTCATTGGTCTGCTAATCGGTGTGATTATAAATAAGGTTTCTTGTTCTTCTAAGAGGAAGATGTTAGGCAACCCTTAAAATCTACCTGAGGTAGCTCCATATGACTATGACTAATTTTAGGGATCAATTATTTGTACTATGATTAACTACCATTAAAGAACACGACTTACTACATATCTAAGGGAAAGCATGATACTGGTAAAAGGAATGTGAGACTTTTAAAAGGATGTGAATTTTCTTAGGAGTCTAGGGGGCATGTTAAAAGGGTTTTGAAATATGTTTGTAAGTGGTCTATATTCTTATAAAGCTTGTGAAAAGAGGTTAAGTTATAAAATCAGTTGATTTAGGGAATGAATGTTCATATAACTCTAAAATATGTTTGTAAGAAAGTGAGCCTAAAATATACCTTCATTTGTAGATTATAAAGAAAGAATTCTTTAAGGCGACAATTACTTACTTTTTGCAAAAAAATCTGATTTGCCTCGTGATAGCAAAGTTTGCGATTCAGTTTTGATTTCTTTTGGATAATGGGCCGTTGTTTTCACTAAGTTCTGGGATTCAAAAATCTTTTAAGAAAAGTCAAGTGAGGGAGAACATAATAATGAGATGAGTAAATTATAATTAGCAAAGTGAGTATTAATTGCTAACTAATTCCTTTTAAACCCTATATTGTTTAAAGCTTGCCTATGTTTCATTTGATATTAAAGCTCGAAAATAAAGTATACGATCTAATATATGAGTGTTAAATACATGTAAGGCAGAATAGTAAGAAGGCATAACAAAATGTGACAAAGCAGTAAATTAACTAGCAAAACAGTAGACAAATATTAAAGAGGTTGAGGGAAAGAGGACTGAACTTTGAAATTTAGGCCTCAAGAAGGCATGCCTAGTAGTAGAGATATGCGGCTACAACTGATTATGGACTCCCCAGGATATGTGACAAGGCTGAATTGGGCCTGAGTTTCTTAGGAACTTAGTCGGCCCAAATGGTTTTACATGTCCAAAAGAGAAAGAAAGTCATTGGACACACACTCCATATATTCAACATTATCAACCATGTACGAAATACATATAAACAAACGACTGGAACAAGGAAATATCAATATATGGGAAATTATATTAATGTGCCAGTTATACACGACAAATAATTTACATTGAAAACACTTCATTGTCATTAAATACTAAACCCCATAAAGAAACAAAACTGTCAATGAATTAAGTGCTAAGGAGGGAATTCTACTCAAGGTCGATGCCCCTTTTGAATCCCCCGACACTTTGAAGTTCCCAATGGACTCAAGGCTCAGGGAAATGCTTGTGCCGGGGAGAGCAGCCCAACCTAGAGTCAAAATCCACTCTCAAATACTCTTAACCACTAAGGACTTATTTTTCGTATGAGTTTATGTGCCAATGAGGCCCTTTCAATGTAATCTAAACGCTATAGTATCCCATACCACAAAAAGTATACTTTCCCTTCTAATAGAACAACATAAGGGTACATAACTAATTCTACATTCTTTTTAATAACAGATGAATAATCCACATATTAGATAAATCTGAAGGCCAGACCTTCGAACACACATAAGAAAGAAACAGAAACATCATAACATACTGTTAAAGGGTCTAATAATTAGGGAGAAACACATTCAAAGGGAAAGTGGGGAATACAGAGTTCACATATGCAGTAACACAAGAAATGCAGATAATCCTAACTTGAAGACTAATGATGAACTGATTAGTTTGCTACTAGCACATGAATAGATTGGTAACACTACTTGGAATTGTTACAGTCAAATAATAGGCTAGTCGACATCAATTCGAGGATAATAAGAAATATGACAAAAGATCACATACCAATAGCACCTTATCATAAACATGGAGATAACATGTGTATATCAAAGATAACATCATAAACAACTACAATTAATAGAGGAAAATGAGCATGTTCATAGAATTTTAATAAAATGATCAAAAGAGAAGAGTCAGAAGTGTACTAACCTTTTTGAGGGCAGCAAACCAAATAAAGGTTTCTCTTAGTCGCTTAAGAACCAAGATTCCAAGCTCGAAGCTGTGAAAGCACACAGAAAATAAAAGAACATGAATCAATAAGAAACCCTATTTTTTCTTTGAAATCTCAGAATTGCTCTTAGATGTTGTTAGGTTGTTCTTTTCCAGTGTTAGGTCGTATATTAGTAAGAACGTTAAAGGCCCCTTTTATAGTGCCATTAAGGCTATAAGGTTTCATAGATTAAAAACAGCAGTGGAAAGTGATGAAAGACCAATGATGATAGAAAAATCGAGTGAAAAATTTCATAGACAGGGAGAATCAATGATAGTTTTAACCTGAATGGAGAGAAATTGCCAATTGAAGGAAAACCCGCCAGACAAGGCCCAAAAACCTAGAGTCCACTACGTTTGACCTTTAGATACATAATATTCATGATGAAGTTCCGAAGAGGCTCCTCATGTGCTTTGATTTGAAAGAACAAAGAATGTCTCAGACGGTCTGAGATTTCATTCTTTGGTCTGTGATGTCGATACTCGGGCTTTTGAAATTAAACAGTGAAAACGGAAAGAAAACAAGATTCGTAATACAGGGACAAGATGGATAGTCATGCATGCCATGTATTTGAAAGAAAATGGATGAATTGAAGTTTCATTTATGGGTTAGGGTTTTCAGATTTGGGGATTTTGAACTTTAACGTTGAAAAAGGGAAGAAGACAACAGGATTCGTGGCTTTAACTGGCAATAGGAATGATATCATGGTTGATTTGAGACTTTACACGGATTTGTGCAAGCTTTTGGTTGATTCAGGCCTGTAGGAGTCTGAAAGAATAGAGAGAGGATGAGAAAATGGGAGACTGGTCTCTGAAGAAATTAGGTTTTGGGTTAACGGGAGTTGCTCTCTAGGTTAAATGTTAGGAGATAGAACCTGGAGAGTTGATCTTTGAGATCAACGGTCTTGATAATTTGGGTTAGTTAGGATTTTAGGGGAAAATTTGGTGTCCGTCAGATGATGGGGTTTTGGACGGTGAGGATGAGATTCTTTGGGGCGAGTGTTTATAATTAAGAGAAAATCAGGATTAAACGTGACTCGTCAATCAGATGAACTAACGGCTCATATGTGGGTATGTTTGTTCTGTGAGTGGAGATGAAGGTTGACGTGGCACACAATGATTGGTGCAAAATAAATGGCACGGATCGCCATAGTGGAAAAGATGAATGTTTGGACTGGGTATATTTCCATTTGGGCTTAAGTATTTGGGCCCAAAATAATTTAAAGAATGACCACGTTGCCTTTGATTTGAGAATTGCAATTGTGGCCTTTGTATTTTAATCCCTTTTTGAATTTAATTTAAATAAACTTAACAATTTTTAATAAATCTGATAAAAATTATAATTACTATATATACTACTAGTTATTTTAAATAACTATTTGAAAACACTATGTTTTCCTAAATTGCAGCAGTAATTTGAAATTTAACATAATAGTTTAATTAACTAGAAATTAAAGATTATTTTATCTTTAATTATAGAACCTATGTAATGTGTATATAAGAATTATTTTAGTAATCTTAAAAATAGTACATATATTTGTAATTATACAATGTTAATACAACGCGATTAATTTTGAAAACTAATACTAATTAGAAAATAAGTATTTGTTACTAGAAAATACTTTAAAATATTATTTTAATTTATTAAGTATAGATAAATTAATTTAAAAAAGGAGGGTCAAAATTGGCCGTCAACAGCTGCCCCTCTTTGACCGGAGACGATGAAAGAGTTTTCGGGTAAAGAAATTGAACCAAAGCCAATTTCGTCCCGACTTTAGGTATGTATTGCAGGAGTGACATGAAGATGGCAAGATAGAGTTAATGAAGAATCTGGGAAGATTTGGGAATAATTTGGATATATTTGGGACAAATTCTAGCTTTGAGTTGCTTACATACCTCAGGCTTAATGAGGATCAAGCCTCATGTAGTTCTGGAATGAAAATTTTTAGGAAGCAACACTCATAGGAATTGCCCAAGTATCACATTATGGTGATACGTCGAGACGGAGAAATGTGCACTCATGATACCTTGAGTTTGCGGCTTGAATTGAAGGATTTGAAAATTTTGAGTATCATTGGTCGGCTTGATCTTGGATCTTAGGCCCGCTAATGGGCTAGCTGTCCCCATAGCGTTGTGGTTCGGTATGTGCTAAGAAAAGTTCTACGCTTCTGTGTTTGTTCCTACAAAACAAATGAAATATACACATACCAATATATGTAATGTACAAGATATTAAGATGCGATGTAGATGATGCAAGAATGATGATGCTTGGCTGCTGGCGAGCCGTTATTTAGGGTCGGGATGATGGGATACTTGATCTTGACTCAATTTATTAGTCGGGCTGTGTACTGTTCCACAACTGTCGGAGCATTTGAAAATTGTCTCCTATTATTGGGAGAGCTTGATTTGTAAAGTGTGTTTCCACTTGTTAGGAGAGCTTTGTACTGAGAAATGCCTCCGCTTATTGGGAGAGATTAATTTGTAGAGTGCTTCTATGCTCGTTTGTGAGAGCTTTGCACTAAAATTTAAAGGAATCTCCACTTGGGAGTGATTGACTAAACCATAATTATGCCTGAAGCTGCATTGAGCAAAGTGTTAAAACATTCAAAGTAATAGCGAATGAAATAAAAGAATGACCAAGAGACATTTTTGACTGCGAAGCTAAATTACGTCCATTGATTGGAAGAGTATTAGTGACGAGGTTTGCGACTGTCTATTCTGGCATCCATTGTGACGGAGCAGCGGTGCGAATTGCTTTGTTGGTGAAGTTTTACAGTTTTTTATATACAAGGCTCCGGTTGGCAAAGCCGACGTTTGATTTGTACATGGCGCTCCGATTGATTGAGCTGGCAGTTTGCTATATATGGGACTTCAATTGGTGAAGCCGACGCTCGATTTGTACAGGGCGCTCTAATTTATTGAGCTGGCGTTTGACGTTCGAATTGTACAAGGCACTCCATTTCAGGTCTGAACGTAGTTCGTGGGTAATGATAAAGAAAATATGATAGATATGACTGAGCATGACTTAGGTAACCTACGTATTTCGATTAAAGCAGATGCAAAATGATGGGATTAAGAATGAAAATGGTCGAGTCTGACTCAGACAGCCTACATATCCAAATGAAATTAGGCCAGAATGTAGTTCAATTATAAAAGACGAATAATCCGATGAGGATCGCCTACGTATTTATTTCTGAAGAAATCAAGTCGGCGTAGTTGCTAAACAACTTACAAAATAGATTTTTGTTTTTTCTATTACAAGAGAAAAAGGGGAGAAAAACCGAACCCTACGTGCGTTGCCTACGTATCCCCCTGTGAGAAGTCAGGTTGAACGTAGTTTAGTTACATCAGAAAGCTAACTCTATTTATCTTCAGACATAATATCTCACGATTACATCTGAGTTGATGGGCTTCGTGTTGACTCTTTCATCCATTTCTGCCAAGATTAGAGCTCCACCTGACAGTGCTAGGTGAACCACATAAGGACTTTCCAG
This sequence comes from Nicotiana paniculata, assembly GCA_005239505.1. NCBI lineage: Eukaryota > Viridiplantae > Streptophyta > Magnoliopsida > Solanales > Solanaceae > Nicotiana > Nicotiana paniculata. Next base: position 18,760 of record MDKI01213855.1, read on the forward strand.
TTAGGTGCGAACTTTCCTTTGGCTTCTTTTTGATGGGGAAATATTTTCTTCAAGACCAACTGCCCCTGTTCGAAGTGGCGAGGCTTCAGTCTCGTTTTAAATGCACTAGCCATCATGTTCTGGTATAGCTGACCATGACATTTTGCATCTATTCATTTCTCATCAATGAGCATGAGTTTTTCCTGTAGGGCCCGTATCCACTTTACATCGTCGAATTTTCCCTCTTGAATGACTCTTAAAGACGGTATTTCGACCTCTGCGGGTATCACAACTTCAGTGTCGTATACCAACATGTACGGCGTTGCCCTAGTTGATGTTCTCATGGTATTCCGATAACCGAAAGGTAGTTTCTCGTGCCATTGCCTGTGATTGTCTGCTATCTTCCGTAGAATTCTCTTGATATTCTTATTGGCTACCTGAACCGCCCCATTTATTTGTGGTCTGTAAGCTGTGTAATTGCGGTGGACGATTCTGAACTTCTCGCGAATTTATCTCATGAGTTCGTTGTTGAGGTTAGCGGCATTGTCAATGATGATAGACTATGGTATCCTAATCTGCAGATGATGTTGTTTCGGACAAAATCTGCCACTACCTTCTTCATGACTACCTTGTAATTAGATGCCTCAACCTATTTGGTGAAATAGTCAATAGCTACCAAAATGTAACGATGTCCGTTTGATGCTACGGGCTCTAGGGTCCAATCACGTCCATGCCCAAGCAGTGAACTTATTACATTTAACTCATTTGGTGGAACTCGGATGAAATCCCCCTGAATCGGCACTAGTGACACTTCTGCACGTAGCAGATACTGTCGCGTTCTATAGTCATCCAAAAGTATCCAGATCTCAAGATCTTCTGGGCTAATGTGAACCCATTCTTGTGGGGTCCGAACGTTCTCGCATGTATTTCCTCGAATAACCTGGTTCCCTCGACAACGTCTACACATCTCAGCAAACCTAAATCTGGGGTCCTCCTATACATGACTTTCCCGTTGAGGAATAAGTGGTTTTCTAGCCTCTTGAGGGCTCACTTTTGACCATTATTAACATCCTCCAGGTATTCTCTAGTTGCAGGGAATTTCTTAATGTCATGATACCATGGTTTACCATCTAGTTCTTCATCTACATGGAAACAATAGGCATGTTTATCCCTATTCTCTACCTCGATAGGGTTGATGCAGTTCTTGTCTGGATGTTGAATCATGGATGATAGGGTTGCAAGGGCGTCGGCGAACTCGTTCTGAATCCTAGTGTTACACCCCATGTTTTCATACGTGAGAGTACGTCGTAAGTCAATTGATGTAAGCTCAGAAATAAGATTATATTTGGAAGAATATAAAGTAAGTTAATCATGTTACCTTGGAGGTTATAAATATTTAAGATCATGAATAACGAGTACCGAGAGGGTTAGAAATCTTAGAAGCTAAACCAATTGAAGAAAATAAGTTTCGTCGAAAGTATACGAGTTTGAAATGTTACAACATGTACTTTAGGGTGAGACTATGGTTCATTACATGATAAGAAGGTTATGCTATGAGTTATGTTTGTCATATGATAGTCGTGTGCTACGTTTTGAAGTCAAGCAATTGTGGAACAAAAGTTGGAAAAAGGTCTTCACAAGTTACATTCATAAATTTGTTGAAACTTAGGTCAAATGTATCTGAGCTTTTCTCCGAATATAATTGGAATTAGGGGATGATATACCCACCAAATTGAATATCTATGAGTCTAGTTTCCAACACTTTACGGTTCATCGATATGACATAGAAGTATAGAGATATTTGCAGTTTCGCGAGTGTCACACCCCAAAACCGAGGGACGAGACCGGTGCCTAACCGAATAAACGCGGCCAAGCGGACCTGGATTGCCTTTCCTACCCAACGCATATCCCCGTGATTATAGCGTACATTATTTATATGAAATAACGAAAGGTAATCAAAAGCGTGAGTTCACATCATAAAGTCCATTTTCCTCTTTAAATAGTTTCAACATTTAATCTTCCCCAAAATATACATACTAAAATACAACATTCATGATACGGGATCCTGATTACGAACGAGTACGAACTACCCAAAATACATATATACGACCCACATAATGTCTACGGAGACTCTAAGAGTACAAGCAGTATACATAGATTTGCCGGCAACAAGGCCCCGACAATACCTCAAAAAAAACACGACAGAAACTAAATAAGTCAATCATGAACTACACACGGCCCCGAGAAGGAGTGGGGCTACCAAGACTGCTAAAGAGATCGAGACAAGGCACCACTATCGGCGATCGGAGCTACCTGTTATGGAACCACCTACATCCATATAAAAGATGTGGCGCCCCCGGCAAAAGGGACGTTAGTACTATTGAATAGTACTAGTATGTATGAACAAACCTACTCTGGATAGGATAAACATCAACAGTCAACACAAATAGATTCATCATACAACAATACGCCGAAGCAAGGAAAAACACAAACAAGAGTTACCACATCCCCCATCCCGTTTTTCCATCTTTTGGTTAATGTTCTTTTAGATTTCATCTTGTTATTATTATTATTAATGATCCACCGTATCGTTGTCACACGGAGTCCGATCTCTGCTCGATTGGCTAATACATCCTAGGTGAGGTCCGAATTTCAATCACATCACATATAACCACCGTGGCTTGTTCTCACGGAGTCCGATCTCTGCCCGAATCGGCTACGCTAACACCGTGGCTCGTGCACAACACGCGGAATCCGATCTCTGCCCGATCGTCTAGGCCATCTCAACTGAATCAGTGAGGACAATAATCATCATCATATCATAATCATATCACAATATGTAAGTGATCCCAGCCAGATCGGATAGGCCTTCTCACCCCTAGGACATTCTCCTGGTACAATTATGGGTGTTTTAAATCACTTACATCATTTTTAACCTTTTTGATCCCAACACATATTGTTCCTTGATTCATCTTTCATATCGTTAGAATATTTTGATTCATATTTCACAACAATCCATCCTTTAATCCATATTCCATAACTATCCATTCCATTAATTCATGTCTCATATCAATTCAACCTCTTGATTCGTATTTCATATCATTACCATATCTTTACCCACACTTCATATCATAACAACTTTTTGATTCATATTTCATACCATTCCAATCTTTCATATTTACCACACCCATCATATGAATAGTAGAAGAAGGAACATAAAGATCACAACTCATTTACTCAAGTAGCACAAATGATATGGTATTAGCATGGAATGACATAGAAACAAGAATTTCTCAATTAGGCACATAGAACACATAAATGTCATAGATATCCACCAAGAGAATCATACCCAGAAAGTGAGCACAATGGGTTTATCCTATGAGGATTAGAGTTAGCCATACATACCTCAAATCAGGATTTTTCCTTAATTTCTATCTCAAATCACCGGACCTTCTAGCACCTTCAATGCGGCACATTTAAACTTAGAATTAGGAATCATGAACATGTCTTGAACTCATTTGAGCTTTCTATCAAACACTAGGTGTTCCTTTAGATTAAATAACCCCTTTTTAGTGAAAGATTACTCTAATCTACTCTCTTTTACTAGATTATGGCAGATTTGATACATGCATGCAATACTCTTAACCCCATCTCCAAGAACTAACCTATGTGTGTTTCATTTCAACTAGAATCTGAGAATTAAGGGTAATGGGGTGGAAGCTTACCTCTTATGGTGAAGAAATTTGTGTCCTACTTGATTAGTTCCAAGATTGAGTGATGAAGGAGGATCAATTTGATGAAGTTGGGGACTTTCTCTCTCTAGAACTCACTCTTGCTTCTCTCTATATTATCAGATGGTCGTTAAAATGAGGGGGAATGGGTTTTATATGGGTATGTTTATAAAGATAGAAAAATGGATAGTCCAACATTTCGGACCTGGCTTTATCCAGGCTTTATCTACCTAAAGCATGGTCTGGCCTTGCTTTATCCAGGCTTTATCTACCTAAATCCTGGTCTGGCCTGGCTTTACCTGGGCTTTATCTACCTAAAGCCTCGTCTGGCCTGAATTTATCCAGGCTTTATCTACCTAAAGCCTGGTCTAGCTGCGACGAAAACTTTTCAACTCCTCAGCGCATCGTTCAATCCCAAAACTCTAAAAGTACAATGTATTACATACCTTGACACCATAAAACCTTAAATTACATTGTGAAATTGTTTTCCCGGGGCCCTACATCAGGCCTCTCCTTGGACCCCACAATACTTATTTTATGACTTATACACTTATTTACCAAATCCAATTCGTTTATATCATATTTATAGCACAAAATATTATAATTAGCCTACCTGAAAAATCGAAATCCTAAATTACTTAGCAAAATTTTCTGGGGCCTTACACCGAGACTGCGCAGATATCATAAGTGACAAGTAGGTGGGTCACTAAAGCTTTTGAGCAATAAATTTCATGTGTTATATGAAGTCTTATTGTGACATATTTTATACTAAATTGAAGGTTTTGGAATTTAGTTTCCAACTTTCTGAATCGTTTGTTCATACGATATCCGGATAAAAAGATATAAGCGTCGGAAGATGGGCCAATGCTAAGGTGCCAAGCTAGAACCTCTTTGACTTTTCCAAAGATGATATATATAAGTCTTAGGTCGGATTTCTCTTCATTTTTCAGTATAACACGACCAGAGAATACCCATAAACATATCTTTAAGCTATCTTCTAGGGTTTCAAGGAATATTATCATCCCGGGCATGAAATCGAGTAGCAATAACATCAAAACGATCCCTACGACTTAAGTGTCATTATACCACCTCTCTTTTATCTTTTTAGTTAGAGTTTTGGAAGGTAATTCATAGTTAATAAAGGTCTAATATATGTATTTAAGTTTTCAAATATCAATGAAGGTTGATAAATGTGTTTCCTAATAGTTAGAACTCACGGGACGGTGATCAGAAGCCGTGAGTTCGAGTTATTTGACTTGTGGTGGACTGTTTGTGGGTTGTTTCGTGTTAGCCTCTTGTGCTGATGTTTTATGGAGGTTTGGAGGATAAAAGGTGTGGGGAAAAAAAACATAATGACGGAATGGTGGGCTGGTTGTTCGTCGTTATTTTTGTTAAGGTCGTTTGATACTACTTTTGTTGTCGTTTCATGTATGAAGTGATTAGGGTGTGTACGTTTTTTTGTGATATATTATGGTGGATATAAGGTTGGGAAATAATGCATACATGTTTTTATTGTTTTTTTCTTGGTGTTTTTGGTATATGGTATTGGAGGAGGGCTTTGTTATAGGGGAGATGCTGCCCGAATTTACGTAAATGAGCTACTAGCTTAAGTTACAGACTTAGACCTTGCTCAACACTGATTTTGAATCTCCTTATGATATGATAGATTGAGTTGAATTGTTTGAAGAGTTTTTTGGAAGGTATTAAGGACTCAACTTGGTTAAGGTATGTTAAGGAACTTCCTTCATTCTTTTGGCTTGATCTAAAGTGAAACAAACTTAAATGATATGTTATTTCATAATGGATCTACTGCTAGCTACTAAGGTTGTCAATGTTTTTCTTTCCTTACAAAGTTATTCTAAGAAATTATGTATGATCCTTCAGTCCTAGTGAAGTTCATATTGATGGTATGATGTCCATAATGTTAATCGAAGGTGCAACTACCTTACGTTACTCCGAAAGTTTTAGAGCGTGATTCTATGAGTCCTTCGTGCATTATATATATTATCTATTTTACTCTACCGAGCCGCGCTATAGTCGGCCGGGTACGACACCTATTGTTCAGCCACTGATCAGTTGGGTTTACCGAGCTCCACGTGGCGAGGTACGATTCTACCAAGCCTTATGATGGCCGGGTATGTTTTTACCGAGTCCTCTACGAGGCCGAGTATGATATAATAATGATGATGCCCACAGAGGCGGATGTTTTTAAAAGATTATATATATATGTATCACACATTTCATGTCACTATCTCTCAGAGGCACTCAGATGCTACATGTTGTATCTCCTACATCTCTTTACATTACTGTTCTTAATTATGTTATTCTGCCTTACATACTCAGTACTTTATTCGTACTGAAATCCCTTTTGCTTGGGGATGCTGCGTTTCATGCCTGCAGGTCCCGATAGACAGGTTGACAGTCCTCCTAGTAGTCTATCGGCTCAGCGGAAGGTGTTGCTGCACTCCACTTGCTCCGAAGTTGCCTATTTGGTCAGTATGATTGGGACATGTATTGACTGGTATGGCGGGGCCCTCTCCCGACCTTTATGTTGTTTATGTACTCTTAGAGGCTTGTAGACAAATGTGAGGTATATGGATACTTGTATGGCCTTGTCAGCCTATGTTTTAAGCTTACAAATGATCATGTCAGCCTTATAGGCGCGTATGTCACATGTATAAGTTTCTATATCATGTTAGGTCGTTCTATGTCTAGCATTCCCTCATGTTTTATTTCGGTTATCCCATGATGGCCCTTTTGTCCCATTTACCCATGATAGTACGATAAGAAAGATATGTTAAGTTGGTACTCAATCGAGTAAGGTACCGGATGCCCGTCGCGGCCCATAGGTTGGGTCGTGACAGAAGTGGTATCAGAGCAGTCCTGTCCTAGGGATGTGTACAAGCCGTGTCTAGTAGAGTCTTGTTTATGGGTGTGTTTTGCGCCACACTTATAAGCAGGAGGCTATAGGGCATTTAGGACTTTCACTCTCTTTTCTTACTCTAGATCGTGTGGTAGATCTCAATCGTAAGAACTCAATTTCCTAAATTATATCTTATTCATCATACGACGATGCCTACATCTAGAAAGATGATTGGTAAGAGGTTGCATGTGGCTGTGAATGAGTTGGTCAGAGGAACTCGATTTTGCATGATGCTTATGATGAGTAAATATAAGGTATTCAGTACATCATGTGTGTAGTAAGATGGGTAAGCCTCTTGATAAGGATCCCTAAGGCAAATAAAATATATCCACCCCTGTGTTAAAAGGCAATGAGAGATTCAGAAGATAGATACCAGTTTCAACAAGTAAAAAATAAGATGAAGAAGGGTATGAGGCGCCCAGTTAATGAAGATTGTCAGTATTTATGATTCAAGTAGATAAATACAAGCATTTTGAATTACCTACAATTGTAACAGAGGTATGTACAATTGGCCACACCTGCCTCAGTTATGCTCCATGGGAGCCAAGAGATACAGTTAAGAGAAGGACGGGATATCAAGATCCAGTTAGGGTTAAAGTAACCCAAAAATGGTGGATGATTATCATCATTAGCTAACATTTCCAACTGATAGTGCAAATGTGGTAATAGATCTCCTTGCGAGATATCCAAATGGTGCACTCTATAATAGAACAGTCAGATATGAATACTAGAATGTTCAGAAATTTCAGAATATAGGCAGTGGAATCCTAGAAGGGTTAAATATTTACCTTAGTATGACTCCTGCCCTAGTAAAAAAAAAAGATAGAGAATGTTAGGCGTCCCAAAGAACCAGTGAGATGAATTAGGGAGAGCTAAAAGTTAAGGAACGTTTTGTTGAAGTCTTCAGAATAAGGTGACAAACAAAAATATCAGCAGGAGAATAAGAAGAGAATTAATGAAACATTATGAGTAATATGTAATAAATGGGTGATAATGGTAAATCAAAATATGATATAATGACAGAGTCTATAGTCAAGTGAATGAAAAGACAAGAAGAGACATGCCTTGAGACAATAAAAGTATAAGCCCTAGAGTCATATCCTCATTTCGAGAAATTAGTTGCTGAGTCCAACGTGATTACCAGAAGGAAAAGTTAGACCCCCCGAGTAATAGAAATTAGCATGGGATAGTAAAAATCTCATGCCCTAAAATCGAGGGACGCGACCGGCACTCAACCGGGTGACCCCATCCAAGCGAACCTGATTTGCCTTTCCTACCCAACGCATTTCCCCGTGACTATAGCATCCATTATTTATGTGAAACAGTGAGATAAGCTTAGAAGTGAGTGATTACCACAATAAATCCAATTTTTTCTCATTTTACATTATCATACTAGATTTCCCAAAACATACATAATAGATACAATACTTCTCAGTACGGACCACAATTACGAGCAAATACAACCACTGCCCAAAATATATATACACACCCACATAGTGTCTACGGAGACTCTAAGAGTACTAAGAGTTTATACAATACTTGCCGGCAACAAGGCCCCGGCTATACATTACAATACATAATATACTCAAAAAGGAGATGGCATGAACTACACATGGCCCCGAGAGGAAGTGGGGCTCACTAGTACAGCTGAAAAAGGATGAGGAGAAAGCACAACTAACGGTGAGCTAAGCAACCTGCTATGGACCCACGTACGTCCATATAAAAGATGTAGCGCCCCCGGCAAAAGGGACGTTAGTACTGTGGAATAGTACTAGTATGCATAAATAAACTTTATCCCAAGTACAATCAAACATTACACAATTAAGAGACAGAAATAGAACCAGTAAATCAATGCACGTGGAAAGAAACAACCAAAATCAAACAAGTTTCACAATCTCTCCTTTTTCCCTTTCAACGTCAACATATTCAAGAGCTCATAGATTTTCATTTCAGTAGTGATAATGATCACATTCCATCCTTATTACCTCGGCCACGCTTATTGCCTCACACCTTATCAAGCTTATTACTTTGTGTTGCAGCGTGCAACTCGATCCCACCTGACAATCATATTTCATAACAGCAACCACAAACAATTACATCACAAGAATCATTACCTCAAGGAATACAAGTTCATATCAACAATTTATGTATTTGGGCCCAACGCACCATAACTCTCATCAAGTAGTAATTCATGTAACGGTGTTGCCATAATCGTTCAACTCATTTACATCATTTCACAATACCCTTTTTCATTATTTTCCACACACGGCTTTTAGCCATTTTACACATTCCCACATTTAAGCACATCATCAATCTTTCATTCATTACACATCCTTTCATATCGATACCCTTTAGCATTTACGAGTTTTGCACAGAATGAAATAGGCACATCAACACACTTTTCACAACCTCATATAGCACGGTAGCATGACACTCAACTAGAGCAATCGGAGAATAGAATCTTACGCCTCAACACGTTTGAACAATCAATTCACATATTTCCAAACAAGGTACACATACCGTATAATCGGACCCAACAAGAGGATTCTACAAAGGTTAAAGTTAGCCATACATACCTGGGGTCGAAATTCCTTTTTAACTTTTGCTCACAAATCACCGGACTGACTAGTACCGTCAATCTAGTTCACCATTAAACATATTCAACTGAGAATTGGAAATCAATCATGCAAATTTGAACTCTTTAAGCATTTTATCGAATGCTATGTGACCCCTTAGATTGCCAGCCCCTTTCTAGTGAAAGGTTACTCCAACCCATTTTCCTTTACTATATTATGATAAATTGGGTACATGCATGAGAGATTCTTAACCCCATATTTATGAACTATCCTACTCATGTTTCATTTTAACAAAAATCTGGAAATTAGGGTTAATGAGGTAGAAGCTTACCTCTTAGAGTGAAGAAATTTGTGTCCTACTTGATTAGTTCCAAGCTTGAGTGATGAAGGAAGACCAATTTGATGAAGTTGAGACTCTCTCTCTAGAACCCACTTTTTCCTCTCTCTAATATCTCAGAAAAATGGTTAAAAATGAAGGGGAGGGGTATTTTAATGAACTGGAGTTGGGTTTTAAAAGTTAGAAAAATAGGATCCCGACACAAGAATGCGGTCAGGAATGCGATCACATTCCTGACATGCGGTCCACAGAATCGACCGCATAATGGCCCTCAAGATGGGCCAAAATCCAAAACACACTGCCCAGGTATGTGACCATTACACGGTCCGCATACACGTTATGCGATCGCATAATGCGTCGCATAACTTCCCTCCCAAAATCAAAGGCAACAATGCGACAGCTATGCGATCCGCAGAACTGAAATGCGATCGCATATTGGGCCGCATAGTTGACCTCAAATGGGGCAGCGATCTGCCCGTGTATGCGGCCATTATGTGGTCCGCATACACGTTATGTGATCGCATAGTGCGTCGCATAACACCCACTTTCTGGAAAATTTTACTCTTTAAGTCTCGGGTACTTTTTACTCAATTTTAGGTCCGTTTTAAAATTTTCAACAATAAAACAACTCAGGGACTCATTCGGGCATTATTTTAAAACAAGAAAATTTTTACGGGTCTTTACAAAAAAAAAGCGAACATGAATTAGGGATCGAAGGAATTGGTAATAGTCGGCATCGTTTCAAAGATAGTGTTTTGACAATAATAGAATGAACAATAGAAGAATAACCTTTAAAGGTCATTCACGAAGACGCTTCCCTAAAGCAAGCACTATGAGCAGAGTTAAGCTTAAGGGACTAAATGTGCCAGTTATACCAGGTGTCACCCTTGTGCGTAAGAAATTCAATTATACCTGGTGTAGAAGGGTTATCGCAATGCGAGTAATATCTTAGTGAATATGTGAATGCCAAAGATTAAGAGGTAAATATCGAATGGTAAAGGAAGAATGTGGTAAAACGGTGAAAGGAATGAGATTGCATTTATTCACATCTTACAGATATAATATGACTCCAGAACATATGCAAGCATGATGTTGGGGAGAATCAATAAGGGTTTCGCACTCGATGACATTGATAAATAAGTGGAAATGAACACTTGATACATATGGATCCCGTACGAGAGGTAAATTAAGACAAAGGACATAACCCAAGAGGCGCTACATAAAATACAGATATGAGAGTGGACCAACGGGTAGTCTGTAGTTGATTCAGGAAGAGCCTAGTTATGTCTAGATAGGAGGATACAGACAAATCAGTAGATCATGCAAGATAAACATAGTGAAACCCAGCAAAGGAAATTCAGTCTCTCAGATACGATATCGTAATCCTAGAGAAATATTTAGATAGGAGTTAGGGTAGTAGAAGTTACAATATAAGTGTTGCAGAAATAAAAGAGGGTGCCACTAGGGAGACAACTAAAGTTTCAGTTTAGAAGCAACTTACGAGCACAAGGGCGCGCAGGTAAGTAACTAACGATAATTATTGGCAAGTAAGAACATCAGAAATACCGTGGGGTATACAATGAAATAAACTCGCAGCTTTACAAAAGTTAGAGGGTCTTCCCTAAGCACTGCGACAAAAGACTAGCTGAGGAAATAAGGAAGAAGGCTTCAACATAAGCATAGTGACCTAAAGAAGAAATGGTCTTGTAACATCAGTCTCACTATAATATTGTATGCACTCCATAAGAAAGTGGCACCTATTATGGCTAATAAACGAGAAGAAGAAAAAAAATCAAGAGTTGATATTTAAGATCATATGAGATACAGGGAACTCCAGTATTCATGGGAACTAAGATAAGCCAAGTATGTATGCAACAAGTGGCAGAACGACTAGGAAATTAATTGCTTACATTTAAAGGCGACTGTGAAGGCATGAAAGGAAATGTATGGTGCTAGAATGTTAAAAGGAAGGGTGCGAGTTGTATAAATAGATATGTGTAGGTCGCAAGCTAAAGTATGCTAGAGCAAAAAGGTTTTAGCTAGACAGCAGTAGGGATAAGAAAAGGTGATTGAGAAGGTGACGAGAATAGGTAAGTCCTCGGGATTTAACCCATCACAACAAGAGAGATGATGGTTTCCATAAAGTTATAAAAAGCTTGGTATAGCATGAGTGAACTCAAAAGAGCTTAAAACTAGGAGCATTTAGAAAATATGGAATGCTACCCTGGTAGGAAAGTAAGGGTGTAACTGTGATAAATGATAAGAGGATGACGTTTAGGACTTTGATTGAGTAATGATTTTGAGAATAATGATTTCATCAACTGCACGGGATTAGAATACACCTATAGGATGAATCACATTGGGATGCTATGAAATACAGTTATTGGAGTATAGTATCGTCCCTGAGTGGATTAGGAAAATCACTTCTGATATTCCCCGATGAGACGTGAGTCCTAGTGATGATATATTACATAAGAGGTTTCAAGTTATCAGTGGTAGATTATAGATCAACATTAAGGTGAATCAACAATAGATCGATGAGAGTTACAAAGTATGAAATGAGATTAGGCTATCATTATTAAGATGAACAGTAATAAGGAAGCATTAAATGGCTTAGACGTATACATATAGGATAAGCAGGGAAAGAGTAACCTGGAGTTGGGTGGAAGGCCTCGATAATAATAAATTGAAGTAAGAGTTATAGTACAGTATGACCTACCTAGTTGTGGTAAAGCCATAAACATAGATAACTGAGGCCATGAAACAAAACATAGCAATAGTCATAAATTCGACAAAGTACCAAGTGCAGAACTTTAGTAAACCTATAGATTCCCAGAGGGAAAACTTGTTAAAGTTCTATATATGTTCCCAAAGTGAAATCTAGAGATTGGCTAAAAATAGGAGGAAAAATGAGAGAAGAGTCGCATAGACCACATACAAGGACAAAGTCTTCTAGACTGCATGAAAAAAGGTAGCAACAGTTACGAGGTTGGAAGAATTTCGACCACAAGTGGTGGAGTGAGAAAGAGGCCTAAAGGGGGGATTGCCCTAGCCTTTGGATTTATTCACTGAACAATTCCCTGGATGGCAAAGACAATATTAAAGTATTCGTAAAAGCTATTTCTTAAGAGACGAATAAGTGCATTAATCAAACATTCGAGGAAGAATGTTCCAAAGGGGGGAGTGATGTTACACCCCATGTTTTCATACGTGAGAGTACGTCGTAAGTCAATTGATGTAACCTCAGAAATAAGATTATATTTGGAAGCATATAAAGTAAGTTAATCATGTTACCTTGGAGGTTATAAATATTTAAGATCATGAATAATGAGTACTGAGAGGGTTGGAAAGCTTAGAAGCTAAACCAATTGAAGAAAATAAGTTTCGTCGAAAATATACGAGCTTGGAATGCTATAACATGTACTTTAGGGTGAGACTATGGTTCCTTACATGATAAGGAGGTTATTCTATGAGTTATATTTGTCATATGATAGTCGTGTGCTACGTTTTGAAGTCAAGCAAGTTGTGGAACAAAAGTTAGAAAACGTCTTCACAAGTTACATTCATAAATTTGTTGAAACTTAGGTAAAATGTATCTGAGCTTTTCTCCGAATATAATTGGAATTAGGGGATGACATACCTGAAAAATTGAATATGAGTCTAGTTTCCAACACATTGAACCATTCATAGATATGACATAGGAGTAGAGAGATATTTGCAGTTTCGCGAGACTGCGCAGACATCATAAGTGACAAGTAGGTCACTAAAGCTTTTTGAGCAACACATTTCGTGTGTTATATGAGGTCTTATTGGGAAATATTATATACCAAATTGAAGGTCTTGGAATTTAGTTTCCAACTCTTTTAACGTTCGTTCATACGACATCCGGATAAAAAGATATAAGCATCGGAAGATGGGCCAATGCTAGGGTGCCAAGCTAGCACCTCTTTGACTTTTCCAAAGTTGATATATATAAGTCTTAGGTCGGGTTTCTCTTCATTTTTCAGTATAACACGAAAAGAGAACACCCATAAACATATCCTTAAGCTATATTCCAGGTTTTCAAGGATGATTATCATCCCGGGCATGAAATCGAGAAGCGATAACATCAAAACGATCCCTACGACGTAAGTGTCATTATACCGCCTCCCTTTTTTCTTTGTAGTTAGAGTTTTTGAAGGTACTTCATAGTTAATAAACGTATAATATCTGTATTTAAGTGTTTAAATATCAAGTAAGGTTGATAAATGTGTTTCCTAATAGTTAGAACTCACGGGACGATGATCGGAAGCCGTGAGTTCGAGTTATTTGACTTGTAGTGGACTGTTTGTGGGCTGTTTTGTGTTGGCCTCTTGTGCTGATGTTTTATGAAATTTTGGAGGATAAAAAGTGTAGGAAAACAAAACATAATGACGGAATGGTAGGATAGTTGTTCGTCGTTATTTTTGTTAAGTTTGTTTGACACTACTTTTGTTGTCGTTTCATATATGAAGTGATTAGGGTGTGTACGCTGTTTTGTGATATATTGTGGTGGAGATAAGGTTGGGAAATAATGCATACATGTTTTTATTATTTTTTTCTTGGTGTTTTTGGTATATGGTATTGGAGGAGGGCCTTGTTACAGGGGAGATGCTGCCCGAATTTACGTAAACGAGCTACTAGATTAAGTTACAGACTTAGCCCTTGCTCAACACTAATTTTGAATCTCCTTATGATATGATAGATTGAGTTGACTTGTTTTAAGAGTTTATTTGAAGGTATTAAGGACTCAACTTGGTTAAGGTATGTTAAGGTACTTCCTTCATTCTTTTGGCAAGATCTAAAGTGAAACGAACATAAACGATACGTTATTTCATAATGGATCTACTGCTAGCTACTAAGGTTGTCCATGTTGTTATTTCCTTAAAAATTTATTTTAATAAAGTATGTATGATCCTTCAGTCCTAGTGAAGTTCATATTGATGGTATGATGTCCATAATGTTAATCGAAGGTGCAACAACCTTACGTCACCCCGAAAGGTTTCGAGTGTGATTCCATGAGTCCAACATGCATTATATATAGTATCTATTTTATTCTACCGATCCGCGCTATAGTCGGTCGGGTACGTCACCTATTGTGCAACATTGATCAATTGGGTTTACCGAGCTCCACGTGGCCGGGTACGATTCTACCGAGTCTTATGATGGCTGGGTATGTTTTTAACGAGTCCTCTACGAGGCCGGTTATGATATGATGATGATGATTCCCACAGAGGTGGATGTTCTTAAAAGATTATATATATATGTATCATGCATTTCATGTCACTATCTCTTAGAAGCACTCAGATGCTACAGGTTGTATCCCATACATTTCTTTACATTACTGTTCTTAGTTATGCTATTCTTCCTTACATACTCAGTACTTTATTCGTACTGATGTCCCTTTTTCTTGGGGACGCTGTGTTTCATGCCCGCAGGTCCCGATAGACAGCTTGACAGTCCTCCTAGTAGGCTATCGGCTCAGCAGAAGGTGTTGCTGCGCTCCACTTGCTCCGAAGTTGCCTATTTGGTCAGTGTGATTGGGACATGCATTGACTGCTATGGCGGGGCCCTGTCCCGACCTTTATGTTGTTTATGTACTCTTAGAGGCTTGTAGAAAAATGTCAGGTATATGGATACTTGTATGGCCTTGTCGGCCTATGTTTTGAGTTTACAAATGATCATGTCAGCCTTATAGGCGCGTAGGTCACTTGTATAAGTTTCTATATCATGTTAGGTCATCCTATGTCTAGCATTCCCTCATGTTTTATTTTGGTTATCTCATGATGGCGCTTTTGGCCCATTTACCCATGATAGTACGATAAGAGAGATATGTTACATTGGCACTCGGTCGAGTAAGGTACCGGGTGTCCGTCGCAGCCCATATGTTGGGTCGTGACACCTGGGGATGTGCTTGAACTCAATATTTATGAACCTCTTGCATAGCTCTTTCATGCACTACACGTATGGTAGTATCTTGACATTCTTGGTGGAACATTCCCCTTGGACTTGGTGTATCAAGAAATCAGAATCTCCTATGACTAAAAGTTCATTGACGTTCATGTCGACTGCCATTCTGATCCCAAGAATGCATGCTTCGTATTCAGCCGTATTATTGGTACAAGGGAATCTTATCTTTGCTGATACTGGATAGTGTTGTCCAGATTCTGAAATTAGAACTTCCCCAATTCCGACTCCTTTGAAGTTTGCTGCTCCATCGAAAAGTATTCTCCATCTAGGGTACGATTCTGCAATTTCTTTTCTAGTAAATAACACTTCTTCATTGGGAAAATACGTAGTAAGCCATTCGTAATCCCTATCCACCGGGTTTTCTGTGAGGTGGTCGGCTAAAGTTTTCCCCTTGATAGCCTTCTGCGTTATGTACACAATATCAAATTCACTGAGGAGAGTTTTCCATTTAGCTAGCTTTCCGGTAGGCATCGGCTATTTGAGCGGGTCGTAGCATATCAGATGCGTAGTGTATGCTAACAGGTAATGCCTTAGTTTATGATAAATCCAAGTCATAGCACAACAAGTGCGTTCTATTAGAGCATAGTTGGCGTGAACTTCTTAATTAAGTAGTAGATGGCCTGCTCTTTTCTCCCAATTTCATCATTCTGTCCCAACATACAACCGGAGGTGTTTTCCAAGATTTACAAGTAGAGCAATAATGGATTCCCCGGTTCTGGGGGAACCAACACTGGTGGGTTTGAGAGATACTCCTTGATTCTGTCGAAGGCTTTATGTCACTCTTCTGTCCATCTTGTGGCAACATCTTTCTTCAACAGTTTGAAAATAGGTTCATATATTACTATGGACAAGGCTACAAAACGACTGATGTAATTCAATCTACCCAGGAAACTTATGACATCTTTCTTGCTCTTTAGTGGCAGTAATTCCTAAATGGCCTTGATTTTTGATGGGTCCAGTTCTGGCCCCTTCTTGCTTATAATGAAGCCCAATATCTTTCCAACGGGGACTCCGAACGTGCACTTTGCTGGGTTCAACTTCAAACTGTACCTTTGCAGGCATTCGAAAATTCCTCAAGTCATCCAAGTGCTCCAAACTCTTTTGAGATTTTATGATGACATCATCCACATACACTTCGATCTACTTATGAATAATATCGTGAAAGAGGGTCGTCCTGGCCCTTGTGTAAGTGGAGCCGACGTTCTTGAGGCCGAACAACATGACTCTATAACAATAAACTCCCAAGGTGTGGTGAAGGTTGTCTTCTCTGCATCTTCCTTCTGCATCAAGATTTGATGGTACCCAATGAAACAATCCACAAACGATTGCAATTCATGCTTCGTGCAATTGTCGAAGAGGATATGGATATTTGGAAAAGGGAAATCGTCCTTTGGACTGACTTTATTGAGATCTCAGTAATCCACGCATATTCTGATCTTTCCTTCTTTCTGGGGTACTGGGATGATGTTTTCCAACTAGCTTGGATAATTGGTGACCCTTACCACATTTGCTTCTATCTGTTTGGTCACTTCTTCCTTTATCCTCAAACTCAAATCAAGTTTGAATTTTCTGGGTTTCTGCTTGAATGGTGGTTTGGTGGGATTGGTGGGTATTCGATGCGAGACAATATCAGTACTTAATCCCGGCATGTCATCATACGACCACGCGAACACGTTAATGTACTGTTGGAGGAGCTCTGTAAGGACCCGACTGGTCGTTTTGAGCAATTGCATTCAGATCAGAAGTTTTAGGTCACGAGTAGCATCACACAGTGTATTATGACTTGCGTTCATCATGTGTTTGGGGTTTTGAGAAAATTCGAAAAGGATTTTTAGAAGTGACTCTCATTTGAGAAGCTCGAAGTTGAAAGAATTGACCAAGGTTTGACCTATGAGTATTTGACCTCGGATGGGGGTTTCGATGGTTCCAATAGGCCCGGGTGGTGATTTTGGACTTAGGTATGCGTCCGGATTTGGATTTGGAGGCCCGTGGGGGTAATTTGAAGCATTTTGACAAAAAATGGAAAGTTGAAGTTTTGGAAGGTTGAGAGGTTTGACTAAGAGTTGACTTTAGTAATATCGGGGTCGGGATGCGATTTCGAGAGTTGGAACAGCTCTGTTATGTCATTTGGGACTTGTTTGCAAAATTTGGCGTCATTCCGGGTTGATTTGATAGGTTTCGGCATGAGTTTTAGAAGTTGAAATATTTGAAAGTTCATAAGTTCAATTCATGGTGCGATTTGTAGTTTCAACGTTGTTTGATGTGATTTGAGACCCCGAGCGAGTCCGTGTTGGGTTATGGAACTTGTTGGTGTGTTTAGACGAGGTCCCTGGGGCCTTGGGTGTCAATTCCTCCTATTTTGGACTACTGATTCTGCAGGTGTCTGGTGTTTTTCATCGCGTTCGCGTAGTGTATTTGGAGGCAGACAACATTTTTCCCTTCACGTTCGCGAAGGGAGGCTCGCGTTCGCGTAGGTTGGAAGATCTTTGCCTTCGCATTCGCACTCATAGGTACGCGGTCGCGTAGAGTTAATGCGGATTTGGGGCATCAGGTGATTTCTCTTCGCGTTCAAGAGTGCACAGACGCGTTCGCAATTTTTGTTCACCGCTTTCGCGAGCTCGCTGTCGCGTTCGCTTAGAACGATTTTGGAAGCTTTCATCTTTCTTCTTCGCGATCGCGAGTGTGGGTCCGCGATCGTGATGCATTATCATCTGGGCTGAATATAAGATCTTCAAATCAAGGGTTAGGCCATTTTTATCATATCTTGACTTGTAGAGCTCGGTTTTGAGCGATTCATTATGGGGTTTTCAAGCAAAACGATTGGGTAAGTATTCTTCACCTAGAATTTTTTTATATTCCATGATTTTGTCTTTATTTTTATCATTAAATTAGTGTTTGGGTTGAGGAAAAATGGGGATTTTTAAGAAAATTTTCTAAATGTGAAATGATGATTTGAAGGACCAAATAGTATTGGAATTTGATAATTTTTGTATGGTTGAACTCGTATCGGAATGTGTGTTCGGATTTTGTAAACTTTATCGGTTCCGAGGTGCGGGCCCGGGGAGTTGTCTATTGTTGACTTTTTTGCAAATTTTATAAGAATCATAGCTTTGTTAATTGAAATTTTTTTCTGTTGAATTGTTTGATGTATCCAAGTCGTCTTTGACTAGATTGAGTCGAGCGATGGTGAATTGGTAAAGGAAAAGCTAAATTGAGTTGGCCGAATTGAGGTAAGTATCATGTCTAACTTTGTGTGGGGGTAACCACCCCTTAAGAATTGAGTTAATCGTGCTATCTTGTTATGTGAAATTCGTGTACGCAAGGTGACGAGTGGGTACACGGTCTATATGTGGTATTGTCCGGTTTAGATTGTCTAGTCTTTTCCCATACCTTTGATTAAATTGTCATAACATGAGGTATCTCGTTGCTAGGCTACTCTTACATGCTCTAGTTGTCGTTGTTAGCACTTATTGTACCTCCTACTTGCCCGCTTATGCCTCACCTGAAGTTAGTGCCTTCCTTATTGTCTTGTTACCTCTTAATTGTTGAGTTATTCTATGACTATGATGCATATCTGCTACATGTCCAAATTGTTGTGATTTCCTGCTTAGTTATCACGTGCCTTACATGTCTTGTCAATTTGTAAAGGTTGTTATATTCTTTTGATTTTATGTGGTTCCATTATTTCCGTGTATCCATACCCTTGATTGTAGAAATTTCGGTAAATTTAGTTATTGAATCGTTGTTGTTGATTTAATTTATTGTACGGAGGATCGGGTTGCACGCCGCAACAGGTGAAATAAGGGAGGTGGTGGAATAAGGGAGGATATTTATATTGTGATATTGATATTATACAATGGGATCGGGTTGCACGCCGCAACAGGTTGATGAATTATGATATTGATATTATATGGTGGGATCGGGTTGCGCATCGCAACATATTATGTTCATTGTTATGATATTGATATTGTACAGTGGGATCGGGTTGCACGCCGCAACAGGTGAAATAATAGTGAATTGATATGGTGGAATAAGGGTGACTTATGATATTGATATTACATGGTGAGATCGGGTTGCGCGTCCAACATATCTTGTATTTTGGTATTCCCTGTTTTACTGTGTTGGCTTCAGTTCCTTCGTAAGAGACTCTGATAATCTGTATTTCTGGGTTTTCACTGTGTTCTGAGGATTGAGTTATTGTCATTGACTTATTGCCTTGCCGTAATTCCTGAGCTCTTTTCCTAATACTATTATTCTGGTAAATTGAATTTTAAGGTGAACTTACTACGTTGAGTCACTACCTCCTGCCCTGCTGAGTTGTTAGTAATATAGTGATTTAAAATAAAAGAGTTAATATCATGCTACCTTGTGTGACTTCTAAGTTAGGACTCGCCGTATATTTCGGTATTTACTATTTTTAATAGTTGTTATATTTTATTTCAATTGATTTCTCAATTTAATATCCTTAACCTGTCTGAGGTTTTTATTTCACTTAAAAAGGAAATTATTATTACGTTTAAATTTAATAAATTTTATATTAAATTCAATATCTTATTCAGTGTTGTATTTTTTTTTAAATGTTATTTTATTCACTCAAATGGTTTCTAAAATAAACTCATCTTTCTCACTGATTTCCCTACTTGGTCTAGAAACTGTATTATTACTTTACGATATATATGGAATCCCTTCAACACCTTAATTAGCATGTGAAACAGATATGATATACTGAGTAGCACGTGGATTTTTCCGTGCAAAGTAAGATGGAAATATGTGGCACAAGGTGCCATGTGTGTTATGATTATGATATGAGATTACGAGGATTGGGATTGTTGAAATGGTGTATTCGAAACGATTTGATTGGTTGAGTTAACATTATTTTCTCTACTTGAACTCATTTATGCTTCATCCGGACCCCAACTATGTTGTTGTTTAATTACTTGGTTAATTCTCGTTGCCATTCGTGTTTTCCTCTTATTGTTACTACTGTTTGCAATTTGATATCCTTCTGCTATTGGTATTACTTTGTTAGTCCTTTCTTGCTAGATTTAGGTTAAATCCTGCAGGTTATATATACTCGGTTGTGTCTTGACCTGGCCTCGTCACTACTCTACCGAGGTTAGGCTTGATACTTACTGGGTACCACCGTGGTGTACTCATGCTACGCTTCTGCACATCCTTTTGTTCAGAGCCAGGTACTTCGGATCGAGTTGGTTGAGACTTATGCTTGGTGAGGCTGGAGACTTCAAGGTGCACCTGCTGGCGTCGCAGGCTCTGAAGTCACCTTCTGTTGTATTTATTTTCATTATTTCCTTTTATTCCGGAATAGTGATGTATTCATTATGTATAATTACTCCTAGAAGGGCTTATAACTTGTACTACCGATTTTGGGATTGTAAATTGTATAGAGCTTTCTATTTTGGAATTGTTCGATATTATAAAACATTGTCGTTATTTCAGTTAATATAAGGCTTACCTAGTTTTAGAGACTAGGTGCCATCACGATTCCTTCGGGGGGATTTTGGGTCGTGACAAGCTCTACCAATTTTTCCTTCTATTCAGCTTCTAGGTGAATGTTGATTCTTGTTTCTTTTACATCTTTTTCACTTCCAAGATCGACCACTTTTGTTTCTTTGAGGTTGGGCTTTTTCTGTCTCCCCAACTGCTCGATTTCCTATGGGAGATTGTCGGGCATCATGCTCTCATCATACTCGCGAAATGCAAGTTTTTAGCAGTTTGATTATTGAAAATAAAAGCTAAGCATAAATAAAGCGGTACATAAAGTTTCAATATTCAAGAAAATGATTCTTTTTATTTCATCAAAATAGGAACGTATTAAGCGTTCAAAAGAGGCAAATGACAAAAAGGTACATACACAGTACATACTTCAATTGACCGTGCACTTTTCAAAAGAAAACTTTTACAGTTCCATACTACCAAGACTCCTGACGAACCAAAGATGGACTGGTGGTCCAATTCCGCAGCTCTTGCCCTGGTTCGGCATCACTGATAGTCAATGTCTTGATGTCAGTCCCTTCATAATAACTTTCAATCATATTCGTGAACAACTTTCCCATCCCGTCGATGATATCATCTTCGGGTACTGAACTCTGTCCCGGACCTGCAACATGTTCTGGCACAAAACCCTTTTTCCCGGATCTAAGGGTACGAGCTTTCCCTTCCGGAAGCTGATATCCAATGCCATCCCTTCCTTTCCGCCCATTATGTTCAATTGTCTCTATGATTCCGTCTGACTTGGTTCCCAGCCCTGTTCCTAGCTTGTATCCATATTTCATCATCTCCCTCATAGCCATCTTGGATCTATACAGCGACTCTATTCCCAAGTTTTATTCAGTCTTTTCCATCTTGGTAGTTAGCATGATTTCCACTACATGGAAAGCAGCTCCGTCTAGCCCTTCAATGAATGGAACATCATACTCCAAATAGACGGATTGACCCCACTCTCAATGAACCACGATCTCCTGACATCCCCACTCAAATTTCATGCATTGGTGTTGTTACATCCCGTACTTTTCTACATTGGATGTGTCATAAGATAATTGACATAAGTTCAAGGAAAAGACTATGTTTGAGGTTATAAGTATTTATGATATGTCAAACAAGTGATGAATAAGTGTTATGAAGGTCAGAGGGTACACGAATCGAAGAAATTCAGTATTGCCGAAGTTTGACATTTTGAAATACGGTCAAAGCTATAATACCCCGTATTTATGGATTAGTGCTATACCACATGATAATTATAGTAAGGTATATTAAGTATATTATTTAAGTAAATCGAGTGCTATAATTAATTAGATGTGTTGTTGGTTAATTGGAAGGTTGTAGTGTAAGACTAGAAATTTATTAGGACTATTGAATAAGTGGTACGTGGACATAAGCCATGTTGGATGTGGAAAAGTGGAAGTAAGTATTACATATCCATAGAAGCAAAAATATGTGGTGTTGTCATGTTATGAAAGGTAGAACAAGCGATGACACATGTAAAGAGGAACTTTAATGGGCTGCCACATGGCATTAATTTGACCAAGGGTGAAACTAAGTGTGAATGAGTCATAGCACTTAAAGTGCATGTTTTACACGTGTAAAGTTTGGTGAGGAGTCATTATGTGTGCACCTAAAGGATTACACGTGTAGAATGGAAAGGGGGTCTCTAATGTTAGTAGTGTAACATCCCGTACTTTAGTACTAGGATGAGTCGTGGTAATCCATATGAACTTAAAGGGATTAAGGTCATTCATGAGGTTATAAAGGATTCCTGATAATGTTATTGTAAGACCCCGTAAGTTAACAACCTTGATACAGTTAGATACATTTTGATATGGTATTTACTTTGAGTGGAACTTTTTTTTTGTAATTCTTTTTTTTGAAAAATATGATTTTATATAGTTATTACTATTACTACTGCCGAATATATTTTAATTTATACACATAATATGAGAAAGTTTATAAATGAGATTTTCTTTATTGTAAAGATAAAAAAAAAAATTTCAAGGATGTCCACATGGCTACATATTAAGGAGCATCAAGTGACTAGTACAAATTATCATGTTGATATAAAGTTATAGAATATAGAACTAGTTATAAATGGATAAGTGTCATTTGTATGAATCCACGTGGAATCATGATGATAAGGGGGGCTCATGACTAATTTCCTTTATAGGATTTGTGAGTGGACAGTTGGAATAAGTTGGTGGTATAGTAATATCATGAAGAGGTGGGTGGACCCCACATACCATGATGGATAAAACACTTTCTTTGGTCTTCTTATTAGGAGCAATTGCAGCAAATGTGACCCCTTAGCACTTTAGTTAAATGTGGTGCTTCATAAATAAAGTTAGGCAACAAGAGCTTCGGTTCCTTCATTTTCACGAGATGTAGAAAAATTTGAAGCAACCCTTTTATCATTGAAAATTATGCATAGCACCAAAACAACATCAAATGGATATATTATCAATGTGAGTTGGTAGTATTCTAAGTTGTGTTGTGGCTGGAAATTTTTGGAGTAAATTGAATATGTAGTTGGTGTAGTCATTGATATGTGTTTTGAAGAAAAGAAAAGATTGATGAAGTATGGTTGATAACCGTTGCCGAGCTTTCCGTTTATAGTACCGTTGTTTGGATTGTAAAACTTGTTATAGGAGTTGCTAGTTGTGTTGTGCTATTACTTTGCTTATGGTAGGCTTGAGGGAAAGATAAGAATAGGGGAAATACTGTCCATCTCATTTTGGATAGGTTATCTTCCATTACGCGAGAGGATTATTCGTATGGCTGACAATAGTATTATTCGTATGGCTGACAATATTGTTATTCTTGTTATCGTATGAATTGTGAAGCGGATTCGAGTTGAGCTCTTGAGACAAGTGGGTTAAGACCAGGTATGTTAAGGCTATCCCTTATTTCCTTTTGGCATGACCCATATGATACAAACGAAACTAACAAACACACAACATTCATAAATGACTTTATTCATAGAAGTACTAGGGGTCTTAGTAAATACGTAATTTGATAAAGTTTATTCGAAAGCATATTGTTCCTATTACTTTCCGAGAGATCTTATTGACTTACTTCATTATGCATTTCGTTCATTTATATATTTACATTGACCCATGACCAGATGGTGTTATATACGCATATATTATATGTATATGGGGTAAGGGAAAAGGTTATGACGTCATTTTGTTGTGGATGCTGCATTCATGCCTGCAGGTATAGATAATCAGTTTGACGAGCCCTCATATTAGACGAGGTTAGCATTCAACGAAGGATCGGTAAGACTACACTTCATTCAGAGTGCACCCGAGTCTATAAGTCGTCGTGTCAGAGTTTTTCTATAGACTTATGGGTAGGTCGGTCCCTATCCCGACCATGTTTTAATTTCAAATACTCTTAGAGGATTTGTAGATATAGGTTCATTATGTACAGTATGTTAGAAGTCTTGGCGGCCCATATGTATTCATGTTTTAAGTACGATGATTCTCTAATACAGTGTTTACCCACTTACAGTTGTACATTATGAGTTCTGGCCATGTTAGCCCATGATAGTTAACAAAGGAATGAGTTCAGCCAACTCGACCTATGTTTGTTCTAGTTTTGGTCGAACGTTGATGAGTTACAGAGTGGTTCACTCGGGCCAGCACGGTACCGGATGCCATCCACGCCTCCCCAAGTTTGGGGCTTGACAAAGTGGTATTAGAGCAGGTTGTGTTCTAGGGAGTCTACAAACCCGTGCGTAGTAGAGTCTCACTTATAGGTGTGTTGCGCGCCAAACTTATAATTGAGAGGCTATAAGACATTTAGGAAATGTTACCCTTCTTTTGTTTCCATATCATGCCATAAAACTGAGTCGTAAGAAGCCAGTATGAAGCTTCTGCCGAATTTTGTAGGCACCATAGGTGCAGGTATTATAGTAGAGCTTTAAGGCGTAATTTCCACCTATGTGGAAGGGAGGTTATGAAAGCGGCAGAAGATACAATGTGAGATTGAAAGGTAAGTAAGGTAAAAGTGAAGAAGATACGAGATACTCAAGTACAAAAGGTTGTGAATAGTCCAGACTTCAGGTAGAGGTTGGGTTTTAATTTAGTTTACAGAGAAGACCCTAGTAAAATTTTTGTAAATCACTAAGAGTTAACATTCAAGGACGAATATTTTTAAAGGAGGGAAGGATGTTACATCCCGTACTTTTCTACATTGGATGTGTCATAACATAATTGACATAAGTTCAAGGAAAAGACTATTTTTGAGGTTATAAGTATTTATGATATGTCAAACAAGTGATGAATAAGTGTTATGAAGGTCAGAGGTACACGAATCGAAGAAATTCAGTATTGCCGAAGTTTGACATTTTGAGATAAAATACGGTCCAAGCTATAATACTTCGTATTTATGGATTAGTGCTATACCACATGATAATTATAGTAAGGTATATGAAGTATATTAGTATTTAAGTAAATCGAGTGCTAGAATTAATTATATGTGTAGTTGGTTAATTGGAAGGTTGTAGTGTAAGACTAGAAATTTATTAGGACTATTGAATAAGTGGTACGTGGACATAAGCCATGTTGGATGTGGAAAAGTGGAAGTAAGTGTTATATATCCATACATGCAAAAATATGTGGTGTTGTCATGTAATGAATGGTTGACCAAGGGATGACACATGTAAAGAGGAACTTTAATGGGCTGCCACATGGAATTAATTTGACCAAGGGTGGCACTAAGTGTGCATATATGAGTCATAGCACTTAAAGTGCAGGGTTTACACGTGTAAAGTTTGGTGATGAGTCATTATATGTGCACCTAAAGGATTACACGTGTAGAATGGAAAGGGGGTCTCTAATGTTAGTAGTGTAACATCCTGTACTTTAAATACTAGGATGAGTCGTAGTAATCCATATGAGCTTAAAGGGATTAAGGTCATTCATGAGGTTATGAAGGACTCATGACAATGTTATTGTAAGACCCCGTAAGTTAACAACCTTGATACCGTTAGATACAATTTGATATGGTATTTACTTTTAGTGGAATATTTTTGTAAAATAAAAATTCGAAAAATATGATTTTATATAGTTAGTACTGTTACTACTTTCAGATATACTTCAATTTATACACATAATATGAGAAAGTTTATAAATGAGATTTTCTTTATTGTAAAGATAAAAATTATTTTTTCACAAGGAAAGAAGGTTATTTTCTTACCGTTTTGAGAGTTAAGCGCATAAGAACTTGTACTCATTTTATGAGATTAGAAAAATTAGATGTTGATAAAATATATATGTATTTTTACATGGATATTTTAATGAGGTATTACTGTATGTATTGATTTTATAATGTACCATGATTTATTATTTTTAATATTTTAATAGTAGTACTTTAAGATAATAATTTGTGAACAATTACAAGGTGACAAGGATGTCTACGTGGCTACATATCAAGGAGCACCAAGTGACTAGTACAAATTATCATGTTGGTATAAAGTTATAAAATATAGAACTAGTTATAAATGGATAAGTGTCATTTGTATGAATCCATGTGGAATCATGAGGATAAGAGGGACTCATGACTAATGTCCTTTATAGGATCGATAAGTGGACAGTTGGAATAAGTTGGTAGTATAGTAAGATAATGAAGAGGTAGGTGGACCCCATATACCATGATGGATAAAACACTTTCTTTGGTCTTTTTATTAGGAGCAATTGCAGCAAATATGACCCTTTAGCACTTTAGTTAAATGTGGTGCTTCATAAATAAAACTAGGCAGCAAGAACTTTGGTTCCTTCATTTTCACGAGATGTAGAAAAATTTGAAGCAACCAATTTATCGTTGGAAATTATGAATAGCACCAAAATAGCATCAAATGGATATATCATCAACGTGAGTTGTAGTATTCTAAGATATGTTGTGGATGGAAATATTTGGAGTAAATTGAGTATGTTGTTGACTCCTGACCCTCCATCGACCAACACTCGAGACACCACTTTGTACCCACATATGACAGTGATAGTAAGAGCGTTGTTCTGACTTACGCCTTCGACATGAAGTTCATCTCTTCTGAAAGTGATCATGTTTGCTTCGACCATTTTCCCAATTATCACGGCCAACACTTCACTAGTGGTGTTACTTGATACACTCACCTCACTTAGTACTTTTAATAGGGCATCGTTATGACTGTCAAAACTCATTAATAGATCCATAATTGATATCTGTGCTGGAGTTTTCTTCAACTGCTCCTCCACAGAATACTCTTTGCTTGACATTCTCTTCCAAAACTCGGTGACTTCTGGGTCTGTTATGTTCCTTCTTTTAATTTTCTCTCTTCTCAAGTTAACTTGATTGACGTCTTCATGAGCGTAGCATCTCCCAGACCTAATCATGCCATGGGCTGCGGCAGAGTCTGTCATTTTGGACTTTCCCTTCTGCTGGTACGTCCATGGGATGATTTTGTACTCCCGATTTTCTTCGTCCCTGTAGCAACGACAGGTTGTCGCTGATAAGTTAGAACAGTCACTATAGGTCTCATGTACTGTAATCATTGGAGCTCTTTGAGGAAGGATCCTGGTGACTTCCGCATTTCCTATAGTGACAATCGTTCCCTTTAGTTCATACTCTCCGTCCAATGTGATCATGTTAACTCCATAGTTACGGTGATTTGGCAGCGGATTGCGATTTACATTGGGTGGTGTCGTAGTGCACTGAATGGATTTTCTCTTGATCATGGTTTCAATCTCATTTTCAGCTTAAAACAATCTTCAATATCATGCCTAGGTACATTGGAGTGGTACACGCATCTTTTAGTGGCATCAAAATACTTGGAGGGGTATTCAGGAACTCTTCCTTAGGTCGGGTGTATCAATCTTTCTCTTCTCATTCTCTTGAACAATTGGTCCAGAGGCTCAGCAATCGGGGTATAATTTCTAGGGCACCTTTCTTCAAAGTTGGGAACGAGGGCGTGGTGCATAAGTAGGTTAGTTTCAGTGAGTATGGTTTGGACAGGAGCATATGGTCGTTGTGGGTTTTGGTTGTTGTTGGCTCGAGGAGGGTTATATTGTGGTTGCGGGTGGTAATATGACTGAGTGTTATAGACTGTAGCGTAAGTGTGTGGTGTTGAATGGATGTTTGGGGAATAAGAAGTGCTTCGGTGATGTAGGTTGGGTTGGTAGTAAAGGACAACTTCTGAGACCTCCTCTTTCTTCTTCTTTGTGCTACCGATTGACCCTGATTGGATGTCCTTGCTTGCAGTGCTTCCATGGATTGTACTTTACCAGCTCGGAGAATTTCTATCCCATCATTCCCATCATCTTTCCAAATTATATCCCTTCCTGGACTCTGATGAAATACTTGGTTAGTTCCCTATCATCAAACGGAGTCCCTAGCGGCCTCTGACCTCCGCCGAAGTCCATATATTCTTGGAATGACTCGGATGGTTTTTTCTGTAGGTTCACCAGTGTGAACGGATTAGGAGTGATCCCTATGTTGAATCGAAAATGATTCATGAAGTCCTCCACCATATCTTACCAAGTTCTCCAATTTCGTGGATCCTGCCGAGTATACCAGGTGAGTCCTTCTCCCGTCAAACTTCTTATAAATAACTTCATCCTTACCTTCTCATTCCTCCCCATCCTGACTAACTTGTCACAATATGCCTTCAAATGTACGTGAGGATTGCCCGTCCCATCGAAGAAATCGAACTTTAGGGGTTTGTACCCTGCTGGCATATCCACATCTGGATGAATACACAGATCCTCATAGTCCAAACTTTCACTTCCCCGGGAAACTTGAAGGCTCTTCATTTGCCTTCTCAACATTTGTAACTGCTCAAATACTGACTCTTCTTCCTTACGCCTGGCTTCCCTCTCCATCTCGGCATATTGGTCAATCTCAAAAGGCACCCTGACCATGACATGTGCTGTAAAGGTAGGTTTAGAAATGACATATACAGGGGGAAGTACCACTCATGGGTGGCGGCATGTTTCACAAGTATGTGCTAGTTGGTAGTAAAAGTGACCCCGTCACGAGGAGGGGTATGAGTTGCATTCGTGTTAATAGGCGGGTTTTGTGATGTATGAACATACTGTGGTACATAGGCAGTGTGGATAGGGGTATTTGGTGGGTTAGCCGGGGTTACTGGAGGTATGACTTGAGTGGTAGGAGCTGAAGTTGGGGTAATGTTGTTTCGGCATAATGTGGACGGAAAGTGGTCAAGGAGTGAATCCAAAGAAGGGAATCGAGGTGGTTGAGGAAGTGTTTCCACGACTAGGTGCGCTAGTTCCCTGATATGTTGCACCTTCTCCCTTAAAGACTCCATTTCCTGGGCTATCCCGGTCATTTGTTCACCATTCTCGGTGTCGTCTTTTCCCCCCAACAACCCGGATGTCGGCTATGACTAGAGCATGTTCAATTGGGTCTTCTGCGGCCGACATCTTTCCCTTTGAACTTAGATTGTATGGTGGTTCCGCCAGTTTTGGTCGACACAAACCAACTTTCTTTCTTTGGAGATAATGATAAACCAAAAGGAAAATAAGAGGAAGGAAAAGAAAAAGGAACAAGAGTCAGTTTCTTCATTTGTACAAGCAGGAAGTCACACAGAGCAACTAATTCGTGCATTAAGGCTAACACATTTTTCTAGAATTCGCATAGACCTCTCATTGTCGGAGGTAAGCCTAATTCGCATATATTGGACAGACCCTTAGACTTGAAAAATTTAGATTCGAAGTAATTTTTTTCAATGATAATTTGGACTGATACAAGTGGGAGAAAAGATTACATCACTGTTTCATAGAACTGCATAGTCTTGGACAACTTGCCCTTTTGTAAAGTAAAGAGAGAACTAGGGATAAAGGTACAAAGAGGGAAAGAAAGGGGAATAAAAAAACTCTAATAACCATCTCTTGAGACGTTTCCCATATCCACCTCTTCTTCTGGATCCTCCTCCGGATCCTCCTCATCTCCTCATCCTCAAACTTCTTCTCATCATCGTTGAATTCTGAATCCTCCTTTGGATCTCTTCTAGCTCGGTGTTATACTCTATCTGGATGAACTCCACTACCCGGTCATGTCTTCAGCATATGTCAACATGTGGTCAATGGATCCTGGGACCACCTGGGGGTGCATTGAAGTGGACACGAGGTAATGTGGCAGGATCGCATGGTAAATCTGCAAAGTAGCCACCGCGTCCTCTAACCAGGCAATACCCTCTCTACTTGGTCAGGCCACCTCTTCTTCCTCGTTGATCCAAACGAAATATTCAGGAGTAACCACGAGTTTTGACCCATAGGCATTGTGACCAGGTCGTTCCAATATTCTTGTAGCCTTCTTATCATGGGAATTGGAATCTGTCTGTTGTACTCATCCTCTGATAGTGTCGTCCTTATCCACAGAAGCACATCTTGGATCATCCCGAACTGTCTGAGGACCCCCACGGGTGAGTATGGTTGAATACCTTCAGATCTGATCATCTCAATAAAGTATTTCTGAGGAGTCATTAAGATAGCCCTTCTACCTAACCAGGGTAGTTTCCAGTTGATCCTTTCCCCACTCAGGTTGGTCAGCATTCCCCTCCATTCTTCTTGCCCATGTGGGGAGAACCAATGTCTTATTATTTTGTTGTGGTTGCGAATCATATTTGTCACAACCTAACCTATGGGCCGCGACGGGCACCCAGAGCCTTACTCGACCGAGTACCAATGTAACATATCTTTCTTATCGTGCTATCATGGGTAATGGGACAAAAGGACCGTCATGAGATAACCAGAATAAAATATAAGTGCATACTAGACATAGGATGACCCAACATTATATAAAAACTTATACATGCGACATACGGGCCTATAAGGCCGACATGATCATTTGTACACTCAAAACGTAGGCCAATAAGGCCATACAAGTATCCATATACAGACATCTTTCTACAAGCCTCTAAGAGTACATAAATGTCATATAGGTCTGGATAGGGCCCCGCCATCCCAATCAATACATGTCCCAATAATACAGACCAAATAGGCAACTCCGGAGTAAGTGGAGTGCAACAACACCTTCCGCTGAGCTGATAGCCTACTAGGAGGACTGTCAACTTGTCTATCGGGACCTGCAGGCATAAAACGCAGCGTCCCCAGGCAAAAGGGACGTCAATACGAATAAACTACTGAGTATATAAGGCAGAAAAGCATAAATAAGAATAGTAATGTAAAGAGAGATATAGGAGATACAACCTGTAGCATCTGAGTGCCTCTAAGAGATAGTGACATGAAATGCGTGATACATATATATACATAATCTTTTCAAAACATCTGCCTCTGTGGGCATCATCATATCGTACCCGACCTCAAAGAGGACTCGGTAAAAACATACCCGGCCATCATAAGGCTTGGTAGAATTGTACTCGGACACGTGGAGCTCGGTAAACCTAACTGATCAGTTGTTTCACAATAGGTTCCGTACCCGGCCGACTATAGCGCGACTCAGTATAGTAAAATAGATACTATATATAATGCATGTTGGACACATGGAATCACGCTCTAAACCTTTCGGAGTGACGTAAGGTAGTTGCACCTTCGACTAACATTATGGACATCATACCATCAATATGAACTTCACTAAGACTCAAGGATAATAAAACTTTCTTAGAATAACTTTGCAAGGATAGAACAACATGGACAACCTTAGTTGCTAGGAGTAGATTCATTATGAAGTAGCTTATCGTTTACGTTCGTTTCACTTTAGATCATGCCAAAAGAAAGAAGGAAGAACCTTAACATACCTTAACCAAGTTGAGTCCTTAATTCCTTCCAAGCAACTCTTCAAACAAGTCAACTCAATCTATCATATCATAAGGAGATTCAATATCAGTGTTGAGCAAGGGCTTAGTCTCTAACTTAAGCTAGTAGCTCGTTTACGTAAATTCGGGCAGCATCTCCCCTGTAACAAGGCCCTCCTCCAATACCATAAACAAACAACACCAAGAACAAAACAATAACAACATTTATGCATTATTTTCCAACATTATCTCCACTACAATATCACAAAACAGCCTACACACCCTAATCACTTCATACATGAAATGACAACAAAAGTAGTGTCAAAAAACCTTAACAAAAATAATGACAAACAACCAGCCCACAATTTCGTCATTATGTGGGTTATTTTCTCACAACTTTTATCCTCCAAAACTCCATACAACATCAGCACAGGAGGCCAACACGAAACAACCCACAAACAGTCCACTACAAGTCAAACAACTCGAACTCACGACTTCCAATCACCGTCCCGTGAGTTCTAACTATTAGAAAACACATTTATCAACCTTAATTGGGTAAACACTTAAATATAGAAATCATAAGTTTCTTAACTTACGTCGTAGGATCGTTTTGATGTTATCGCTTCTCGATTTCATGCCCGGGATGATAATCTTCTTTGAAACCCTAGAAGATAGCTTAAGTATATGTTTATGTGTGTTATCTGATTGTTTTATACTGAAAAATTAAGAGAAATATGACCTAATACTTATATATATCAACTTTGGAAAAGCCAAAGAGGTGCTAGCTTGACACCCTAGCATTCGCCCATCTTCCGACACTTATATCTTTTTATCCGGATGTCGTATGAACGAACAGTTAAGGGAGTTGGAAACTAAATTCCAAGACCTTAAATTTGGTATATAATATGTCCAAATAATAACTCATATAATTCACAAAATGTATTTCTCAAAAATCTTTAGTGACCCACCTACTTGTCAATTATGATGTCTGCGCAGTCTCGCGAAATTGCAAATATCTCTCTACTCCTATGTCATATCGATGAACGGTTTAATGTGTTGGAAACTAGACTCATATATATTCATTTTTGTAGGTAGATAATCCCCAAATTCCAAGTATATTGGGAGAAAATATCAGATACATTTGACCTAAGTTTCAACAAATTTATGAATGTAACTTGTGAAGACCTTTGCCAGCTTTTGTTCCACAACTTGCTTGACTTCAAAACGTAGAACACGACTATAATATGGAAAATATAACTCATAGAATAACCTCCTTATCATTTAATGAACCATATTATCGCCTTAAAGTACATGTTATAACATTCCAAACTCGTCTACTTTCGACAAAACTTATTTTCTTCAATTGGTTTAGCTTCTAAGCTTTCCAACCCTCTCGGTACTCGTTATTCATGATCTTAAATATTTTTAAACTCTAAGGTAACATAATTAACTTACTTTATATACTTCCAAATATAATCTTATTTCTCAGATTACGTAAATTGACTTACGACGTACTCTCATGTACGAAAACATGGGGTGTAACATCATTCCTTCCTTTGGAACATTCGTCATCGAATGTTGAATAATGCACTTATCATTTTCTTATGAAATAGATCTTACAAATAATTTAATATTTTCTTTTCCATCCAGGTATTTGTTCGGTTAATAAATCCAAAGGCTAGGGCATTCGCCCATTCAGGCCTCTTTCCCACACTACGACTTGTGGTCAAAATTCTTACAATCTCGTCACTGTTTCTACCTTGTTTCATGCAGCCTGTACGATTCTAACCTTGTATGTGCGCCAATGCGACTCTTATCTCCTTTTTCCGCTAGCTTTTAACCAATCTCTAGGCTTCACTTTGTGAACATATATAGTACTGTGACAAGCTGTCCCTCTGGGCATATATAGGTCTACTAAAGTTCTTTTTTTGGTACTTTGTTGAACTTACGACTATTGCTATATCTTGTTTCATAGCCTCAATTATCTATGCTTATGGCTTTACCACAACTAGGTAGGTCATACGGTACGATAACAATTACTTTGATTTACGATTATCGAGGCCTGCCACCCAACTCCAGGTTACTCTCTCACCGCTTATCCTATATGTATAAATCTAAGACATTTAATGCTTCGTTATTTCTATTCATCTTAATAATGACAGCCTAATCTCATCTCATATTTTTAACTTTCATTCATCTATTGTTGATTCACCTTAATGTTGATCTACAATCTACCATTGATAACTTGAAACCTCTCATGTAATACTCATTAGGGCTCATGTCGCATCGGGGAACATTTGAAGTGATTTTCTTGATCCACTTAGGGATGATACTATATTTCAATAACTGTATTTCATAACATCATAACGTGATTAATCTTATGGGGGTGTTCTAATCCCGTGCAACTCTTGAAATCTTTGTTCTCAAAATCATTACTCAATCAAAGGCCTAAACGTCATCCTTTTATCATTTATCACAATTACACCCTCACTTTACTACCAGGGTACCATTTCATCTCTTCTAAATGCTCCTAATTTTAAGCTCCTTTGAGTTCACTCATGCTATACTAAGCTTTTTATAACTCTATGGAAACCATCAGCTCTATTGTTGTGATGGGTTTAATCCCGAGGACTTACCTATTCTCGTCACCTTCTCACTCACCTTTTCTTATCCTTACTCTTGTCTAGCTAAAACCTTGTTGATCTACCATACTTTAGCTTGCGACCTACGCATATCTATTTAGACTACTCACAGCCTTCCTTTTAACATGTTAGCACTATAGGTTTCCTTTCATGCCTTCTCAGTTATCTTTAAATGCAAGCAATTATTGTTCCTATTTGTTCTTCCACTTGCTGCATGGATACTTGGCTTATCTTAGTGCCCACGAATACTGGAGTTCCCTATAACTCATATGATCACAATTATCAACTCTCGATTTTTTTCTTCTTCCCGTTCATTAGCCACGATAGGTGCCACTTTCTTTTGGAGTGCATACAATATTATAGTGAGACTCCTGCTACAAGACCACTTCTTCTTTAGGTCACAATGCTTATGTTGAAGCCTTCTTCTTTATTTCCTCAGTTGGTCTTTTGTTGTAGTGCTTAGGGAAGATCCTCTGACTCTTGTAAAGCTGCGAGCTTATTACATTGTATACCCTAATGTATTTCTGATGTTCTTACTCACTGATCATTATCCTTACTTACTTACCTTCGCGCGCTTGAGCTTGTAGGGTTTCTTCTGACTTGAAATTTCAGTTGTCTCACTAGTGGCACTCCCTTTTATTTTCGTAACACTTATATTGTACCTTCTACTACCCCAACTCCTATCTGAATATTTCTCGAGGATTACGATGTCGTATTTGAGAAACTGAATTCCTATGCTGGGTTTCACTATGTTTATATTGCATGATTTACTGATTTGTCTGTGTCCTCCTATCTATCCAAAACTAGGCTCTTCCTGAATCAACTACAGACTACCCGTCAGTCCACTCTCATGTCAGTATTTTATGTAACGCCTCTCGGGTTGTGTCCTTTGTCTTAACTTATCTCTTGTACGATATCCTTATATATCAAGTGTTCATTCCCACTTATTTATTAATATCATCGAGAATCAAACCCTTATTGACTCTCCCCGGCGTCATGCTTGCATAATTTTCTGGAGTCATATTATATCTGTAGGATCTGAATAAATGCAATCTCATCCATTTCACCTTTTTACCGCATTCTTCCTTTACCATTCGATAGTTACCTCTTCATCTTTGGCATTTTTGTTTTCACATCTTCACTAACATATTACTCGTATTGCGGTAACCCTTCTACACCAGGGATAATTGAATTTCTTACGCACAAGGGTGAAACCTGGGGTAACTGGCACATTTAGTCCTTTAAGATTTACTCTGATCATAGTTCTTGCTTTAGGGAAGTGTCTTCGTGAATGACCGTTAAATTTTATTCTTCTATTGTTCATTCTATTAATGCTGAAACACGATCTCTGAAACAATGCCGACTATTACAAATTCCTTCAGTCCTTAATTCATGTTCAGTTATCTTGTTCACTAGCCCATACTAATTTATATTACTTTGAGGGTCTCATTCTTCCTTCTGTTAATCACGGTTGAGTCACCAACTCATTTCTCGAAATGAGGGTATGGCTTTATGATTTATACTTTTATTGTCTCAAGGAATGTCTCCTCTTGTCTTTTCCTTCACTTGACTATAGACTCTGTCATCCTGTCATATTTGGATTTACCTTTATCACTCATTTATCACATCTTACTCATAATGCTTCATTTACTCTATTCTTATTCTCCTGCTAATATCTCTGTCTATTACCTTATTCTAAAAACTTCAACAAAACAACCTTTGGATTTTAGATCCCCTTGCACCATGTCATTGGCCCTTGGGTCGACTAACAGTCTCTCTTTACTAGGGTAGGAGTCATCCTAAGGTAAATATTACCCCCTTCTAGGATTCCAGTGCCTATCTTCTGAACTTTCTAAACATTCTAGTATTCATATCCGACGGTATTATTCTAGAGTGAACCACCTGGCTATCTCCCAATGAGAACTATTACCATGTCATGCACTACCCTTCAAAAATGTTAGATAATAATAACAATCCATCCACAATTTTGGGTTACTCTAACCCCAGCTGGTTCCTCATATCCTATCCTTCTCTTAAATTATGTCAGTTAGCTCCCATAGGGCATAATTGAGATGGGTATGGACAACTGTAGATATCTCTGTTACTGTTGAAAGTAACTCAAAATGCTTATATTTCTCTGTCTGAATTATAAATACTGATAATTTTTATTAACTAGGTACCTCGTACCCTTCTTCATCTTTCTTCCTTTACTTGCTGAAACTTGTATCTACCTTATGATTCTCTTATTTCTTTATACCATATGGGTAGATATATATTATTGCCTTAGAGCTCCTTATTAAGAAACTTACACATCTTAGTACACACATGATCTGCTGAAGACCTCACATTTACTCATCATAAGCATGATGCAAAATCGAGTTCCTCCGATTCAACTCTTCCACAACCACATTCAATCTCTTACCAACTGTCTTTATAGATGTAGGCATCATTGTATTATGAATAATAGAAGTTAGGAGTTTGATTTCTTAATATTGAGCTCTACCACACGATCTAGAGTAAGAAGAAAGAGTGACAGTCCTAAATGCCCTGTAGCCTCCTGCTTATAAGTGTGGTGCACAACACACCCATAAACAAGACTCTACTAGACACGGCTTGTAGACTCCCTAGGACAGAACTACTCTGATACCACTTCTGTCACAACCCAACCTATGGGCCGCGACGGGCACCCGGAGCCTTACTTGACCGAGTACTAATGTAACATATCTTTCTTATCGTACTATCATGGGTAATGGGCCAAAAGGGCCGTCATGAGATAACCAGAATAAAATATAAGCGCATACTAGACATAAGATGACCCAACATTATATAAAAACTTATACATGCGACATACGGGACTATAAGGCCGACATGATCATTTATACACTCAAAACGTAGGCTCATAAGGCCATACAAGTATCCATATACAAACATCTTTCTACAAGCCTCTAAGAGTACATAAATTTCATATAGGTCAGGATAGGGCCCCGCCATCCGAATCAATACATGTCCCAATCATACTGACCAAATAAACTCCGGAGCAAGTGGAGTGCAACAACACCTTCCGTTGAGCTGATAGCCTACTAGGAGGACTGTCAACCTGTCTATCGGGACCTGCGGCCATGAAATACAGTGTCCCCAGGAAAAAGGGATGTCAGTACGAATAATGTACTGAGTATGTAAGGTAGAAAAGCATAAATAAGAACAGTAATGTAAAGAGAGATATAAGATATACAACCTGTAGCTCTGAGTGCCTCTAAGAGATAGTGACATGAAATGCGTGATAGATATATATACATAATCTTTTCAAAACATCTGCCTCTGTGGCCATCATCATCATCATCATCATATCATACCCGACCTCAAAGAGGACTCGGTAAAAACATACCCGGCCATCATAAGGCTCGGTAGAATTGTACTCGGCCACGTGGAGCTCGGTAAACCCAACTGATCAGTGGTTCCACAATAGGTGCCGTACCTGGCCGACTATGCGCGGCTCGGTAGAGTAAAATAGATACTATATATAATGCATGCTGAACTCATGGAATCACGCTCTAAACCTTTCGGAGTGACGTAAGGTAGTTGCACCTTCGATTAAAATTATGGACATCATAACATCAATATGAACTTCACTAAGACTCAAGGATCATACATACTTTCTTAGAATAACTTTGTAAGGATATAACAACATGGACAACCTTAGTTGCTAGGAATAGATTCATTATTAAATAGCTTATCGTTTACGTTCGTTTCACTTTAGATAATGCCAAAAGAAAGAGGGAAGAACCTTAACATACCTTAACCAAGTTGAGTCCTTAATTCCTTCCAAGAAACTCTTCAAACAAGTCAACTCAATCTATTATGTCATAAGGAGATTCAAAATCAGCGTTGAGCAAGGGCTTAGTCTGTAACTTAAGCTAATAGCTCGTTTACGTAAATGCTGCCACAAAATAGTAACAACATGTATGCATTATTTTCTAACCTTATCTCCACCACAATATATCACAAAACAACCTACATACCCTAAGCATTTCATACATGAAACGACAACAAAAATAGTGTCAAACAACCTTAACAAAAATAATGATGAACAACCAGCCCACCATTCCATCATTATGTGTTTTTTTCCCACACCTTTTATCCTTCAAAACTCCATAAAACATCAGCAAAGGAGGCCAACACGAAACAACCCACAAACAGTCCACTACAAGTCAAATAACTCGAACTCACGGCTTCCAATCACCATCACGTGAGTTCTAATATTAGGAAACACATTTATCAACCTTCCTTGATATTTAAACACTTAAATACAGACATTATAAGTTTCTTAACAATGAATTACCTTCCTAAACTCTAAATACAAAGAAAAAAGAGAGGCGGTATAATGACACTTATGTCGTAGGGATCGTTTTGATGTTATCGCTTCTCGATTTCATGTCTGGGATGATAATCTTCTTTGAAACCCTAGAAGATAGCTTAAGTATATGTTTATGGGTGTTCTATGGTCGTGTTACACTGAAAAATGAAGAGAAATCTGACCTAAGACTTATATATATCAACTTTGGAAAAGCCAAAGAGGTGCTAGCTTGGCACCCTAGCATTGGCCCATCTTCCGACGCTTATATCTTTTTATCCGGATGTCATATGAATGAACAGTTAATATAGTTGGAAACTAAATTCCAAGAACTTCAATTTGGTATATAATATGTCCCAATAAGACCTCATATAACGCACAAAATGTATTGCTCAAAAATCTTTAGTGACCCACCTACTTGTCACTTATGATGTCTGCGCAGTCTCGCGAAACTGCAAATATCTCTCTACTCCTATGTCATATCGATAAATGGTTTAATGTGTTGGAAACTAAACTCATAGATATTCAATTTGGTGGGCAGATAATCCCCTAATTGCAAGTATATTGGGAGAAAATATCAGATACATTTGACCTAAGTTTCAACAAATTTATGAATGTAACTTGTGAAGACCTTTGCCAACTTTTCTTCCACAACTTGCTTGACTTCAAAACGTAGCACACGACTATAATATGAAAAATATAACTCATATAATAACCTCCTTATCATGTAATGAACCATAGTCTCACCTTAAAGTACATGTTATAACATTTCAAACTCGTCTACTTTCGACGAAACTTATTTTTTTCAATTGGTTTAGCTTCTAAGCTTTCCAACCCTCTCAGTACTCGTTACTCATGATCTTAAATATTTGTAACCTCCAAGGTAACATAATTAACTTACTTTATATACTTCCAAATATAATCGTGTTTCTTAGATTATGTCAATTGACTTACGACGTACTCTCATGTACGAAAACATGAGGTGTAACAATATTGCTGAGCCCACGAAGTAGTCGATGGTCGCCTCTCGCTGGAAAAAATGTTTAGTAGTCCATATCTGAAGCATCATGTTACAACTTTTAAAGAAATCACACCCTCGTGCACATGCGAACAAAGCCCTCAGCATCTCAGCCAATACAATCGGCACCAAAGTAGCTTGAAGATTGTCACGGAAGGTCGCCAGAACCATAGTTACCAAGTTGATGTTGATACGACCCCTTTGCTGCGGGAAGACCAGTAGTCTCAATTGTCCCATTGAGAATTTGATAGGCCTGAGACTCTCCCACGTCTCTTGG
The DNA here is from genome assembly GCA_005239505.1 of Nicotiana paniculata. NCBI lineage: Eukaryota > Viridiplantae > Streptophyta > Magnoliopsida > Solanales > Solanaceae > Nicotiana > Nicotiana paniculata. Next base: position 58,846 of record MDKI01213855.1, read on the forward strand.
TCACATTGAAACTCCCCTGAATACTATTCGTATCTTTCACGGTGCCCAAATCTCTTGAACAGTTGGTCGGTTAACCTATCCATCCTCGATACTTCTGAGACTCTTACTGTTGGCCAGACCTAAGGCATCCAAGAACTGGTAGGCATAGTGACTGGCAATATTTGCTTCCTTCTGTTGAACGGAAACTCTGTGAAACTTGTGACTTATTAAAATATTGTTACTAACTCAAAGTCAGTAAATTTGAACACCACCATAGCCGGATCCCAAAATTCTATCAACAGGTGAGGAGCACCTTGTCTGCTTGGATATTCAGCAATGCGGTTAATTCCCCCAGGTGCGTCTGAACCTCATCTCCGTTCTCCCAACGAATATTATTCCACCATTGTTTCAGTTTATGTGGTTCTGCCATTGCCATGGTGATCTCAGGGATGTTTCAGTTGATTTTCATTTTTTGAAGTGGGTAAAAAGAAAGATGTTTGGGTAAATGTTTGCTTCGTGTCTTTAAGTGTCTTGCCAGGTTTGTTTTTCTTTTCAAAGAACTCATGTCGTTGGGTGCATGACCCGTTGACATTAGGGTGGCTTTCCTAATTATGGCTCGGTGCCAAGGATCAACTCACCTAATGTTTATGCATTATGACATATTTTACTAGAGTAGAGTGTTTCCTACTTTTGAATTGGACTGAAGACTGCGAGAAGTTATGTTAGTTGACCTGACAAATTCATTCTCTGAAACTAGAGAGTTTTGAAAAGAAGGTTCGTAGAGGTGTAAAAGACAACCGTCATGTGCCATTGTGTGTGATAGTGTACGACTAAGACTTGATAGAAAGAAATGTGATGACAGTGTATATAAAGCATTAATAGACAAAGGTGTAGCAGCAATAAGCATTATAAAGAGAAAATAAAGCAGGTAATCATGTAATTGCGATTTATCTATAATCAAAGAAATGTATAAATAAATCTAGATGCCAAATTAGTCTAAGTCTGGTAATGCCAGAACCTAAATGTGACTCCCCAGCAGCGTCGCCATGTTGTTGCACCTTATTTTGCACTAGATAAAACAAGATTCAACTCGTGGTTTCTCTGTTGTTGATAAAAGAGAGTTGCCACCTAATATTTAAAGGTATACAAGTGTACCTACTTAATGACTAAGTTATGTTTTTATTGGTCTAACCAGTGAATTTATGGATAAAGGTTCTTGTTCTTCTAAGGGGAAGGTATCAGGTATCCTATAAAATAAATTTGAGGTAGCTCCATAGGACTTAGACTAATTTTAAGGATAAGTTATATGTTATATGCTTAACTACTGTTAAAGAGCACATGTTAATACATATCTAAGGGAAATCATGATACTGGTAAAAGATGTGTGAGACTTTTAAAAGGATGTGAATTTTCTTAGTAGTCTGTCGGGGGGGGATGTTAAAAGAGTTTTGAAATATGTATGTAAGTGGTCAATATTCTTATAATGCTTGTGAAAAGAGGTTAAGTTATGAAAACAAATGATTTAGGGAATGGGTGTTCATATAACTCTAAAATATGTTTGTAAGAAAGTGAGACTAAAATATACCTTGAGTTGGATATTTTAAAGAAATATCATTTTTGTTGCAAAAATTCTTTAAGGCAAGAGTTCCTCACTTTTTGCAAAAAATTCTGATTTGCCTCGTGATAGTAAAGTTTGCGATTCAGTTATGATTTCCTTTGAGAAATGGTCCACTGTTTTCACTAAGTTCAGGGCTTCAAAAATCCTTTAAAAAAAAGGCAAGTGAGCGAGAACATAGTAATGAGATGAGTAAATTATAATTAGCGAAGTGAGGATTAATTGCTAACTAATTCATGTTAAACACTATATTGTTTAAAGCTTTCCTATGTTTCATTTGATATTAAAGCATGATTATAAAGTATATAATCTAACATATAAGTGTTAAATACATGTAAGGCAGAATAGTAAGAAGGCATAACGAATGCGACAATGAAGTAAATTAACTAGCGAAGCAGTAGACAAATATTAAAGAGGTTGAGGGAAGCGGGCTGGACTCTGAAATTTGGGTCTCAAGAAGGCAGGCCCAGCAGTAGAGATAAGCGGCTACAAATGATTTTGGACTCCCCAGGAAATGTGACAAGGCTGGAATTGGGCCTTAGTTTCTTAAGAACTCAACCGGCCCAAATGGATGTACATGTTCAAAAAAAGAAAGAAAGTCATTAGAGACACACTCTATGTATTCAACATATTCAACCATGTACGAAGTACATATAAACAAACGACTGGAACAAGAAAATATCAATATTCAAATACTATGGAAAATTATACTAATGTGGTAGTTATACACGTCAAATAATTTACATTGAAAATCGTTCGTTGTCATCAAACACTAAACCCCTTAAAGAAACAAAAATGTCAATGAATTAAGGGCTAAGGAGGGAATTATACTCAAGGTCGATGCTCCCTTTGAATCCCTCGACACTTCAAAGTTCCCAAGGGACTTAAGGCCTAGGACAATGCTTGTACCGGGGAGAGCAGTCCAACCTAGAGTCAAACTTCACTCCCAAATACCCTTAGCCACCAACGACTTATTTTCCCTATGAGTTTAAGTTCCAATGAGGCCCTTTCAATGTAAACTAAACGCAATAGTATCCCATACCACAAAAAGTATACTTTCCCTTCTAATAGAACAACATAAGGGTACATAAGCAATTCTACATTTTTTTAACAACAGATGAATAATCCACATGTCAGATAAATATGAAGGTCAGACCTTCGAACACACTAAGAAAGAAACAGAAACATCATAACATACTGTTAAAGGGTCTAATCATTAGGGAGAAACACATTCAAAGGGAAAGTGAGGAATACAGATTTCATATATGCAGTAACACAAGAAATGCAGATAATCCTACCCTGACAGACTAATGATGAACTGATTAGTTTGCTACTAGCACATGCATGTATTGGTAAAACTACTTGGAATTTTAAAAGGTATTAGTAAAGGTTCAGGCAAGCAGTGGAAAACTAGCACCTTTTACAGAAGTTATCAGAGATATTAGAAACAGGATCAAACTCTTAACATGACTATAGGTTCACAGATTTGAACATGGAATCCCAGGGGCTCAGCAGGGTCATATTCCCAATAGCATTAATATTAAACAAGACATCATGTTTATAGAGTATCAAACAAGGACTTCTCACAAGGTTTAAGGATTATATTCAGTTTGAGATTAACAATAAGGAGAGGACTGAGGGTAGTTCACAACAAAATCATGGAATCAAACAAGTATCATACAGTATTCAGTCAGTTATACACAGACACTTCAAGTGAGGTTGTGATTTCATATAGATAGGGGAGCTTTGCATGTTAAAGAATCAAGTTATACATGTTATGAAGGGAGAGGGGTTATAGATAAAGAGAACATCATATCAAAACAAGTTTAACTCAGGTGTATAATCTTGATTAGTATCTAAATGTGAAGTAATCATACATTGTTGTAAAAATTATCATTTAATTATAACAAGAATAACTAGGTCCTACTTTTATGGAAGATAACTTGATTATAACTACATGTTAGTTTCACAAAGTCGACAATTTTACTAAAGAGACTAAAGAAATAGAAAAGCACTTCACAAAATAGGTTTTGAATTAGACATGTAACTGAAGGTTTTACCAGTTACCAGTTACCAGTTAACATGATCATGACTTGTTCTATGAAGAAAAGGATAACCTGATCTTAACAACATGTATACACTAGAACTACTGGTATTCATGAAGAGAAGCTTCGACTCAAACAAGACTGTTTCATGCAAATGCAACCAACAATTAAGTATAATCATGAGAATGCCATGGTGATAGTCTAGAAGTTACCTTCAGGGTAGGCAGATATAGGTATAGAGAAGGAAAGCATCTGAACACTTTGATATTTTCATGCTATAGTTAAAGGATATGAACTTATGAACTTTCAAGTACATCTCAATCAGGATTAGCAAACAATAAGCAAACAAAATGCAAGGAAATAACATGTAGAGGTAAAGATCACAACAGGATTATCAAAGAAATATTATGAGGTTTAGCTAAACATGAGCAGTCATTTAAAGCACATTAAGGGAAGTTAATCATGTAGACTATTAGGATTCAGATATAAGAGTTGTTACAGTCATATAACAGGCTAGTCGACGTCAATTTGAGGATACTCATAAATATGACAAAATATCACAGACCAATAGCACCTTATCATAAACATGGAGATAATATGTGTATATCAAAGATAACATCATAAAAAACTACAATTAACAGAGGACAATGAGCATGTTCATAGCATTTTTATAAAATGATCAAAAGAGAAGAGTCAGAAGTGTACTGGCCTTTTCGAGGGTAGAAGACCAAACAAAGGTTTCTCTTAGTCTCTTAAGACCCAAGATTTCAATCTCAAAGCTGTGAAAGCACTCAGAAAACAAAAGAACAAGAATTAGTAAGAAACCCTAGGTTTTCTTTGAAATCTCAGAATTGCTCTTAGATATTGTTAGGTTATTTTTTCTAGTGTTAGATCGTGTGTTGGTGAGAACATTAAAATCCCTTTAATAGTGCCATTAATGCTATAGGATTTCACAGATCCAAAACAGTAGTGGAAAGTGACAAGAGATCGATGATGATAGCAAAATCGAGTGAAAAATCTCAAAGACAGAGGGGAATCAGTGATGGTTTTACCTAAGTTGTGACAACCCCAAATCCACCAGTCGTGATAGAACCTAACCCAACCCGCTAGGTAAGCCAACTAGTAACTATCTAATTCCAATGATATTAACAGGATAATTAAACAAAAGTAATTTACTGAATCTTATACATTTTTCAAGGAATGGTAGTACAAATCATAAGCTTCTAAGAATAGAATTTACAAAGCTTAAATTAAATAATTACATCATCTGTTTAAAAATTACATAAACAGAGTTCTGTAGATCTAAAGCTACCACGAATAAGAGGCAGATACTCCCATCAAACACAACAACATCAGCAACCAACATCTGCACGCAAGGTGCAAAAATGTAGTATGAATACAACAAAATCGGGTCCAACAACAATATTCCACAACAGTTCATAACAGCACAGTACAAGTAATAAAAGAGGTATCTCAGAAGTAAAATGCTCAACTCGTTCACAATTCCAGGATATAGGCATGTTTTTCAAGTATCTCAGTAAAAATCCATATCTTTTACCAAAAATGCTTGAATACGAGTAGGTTTGAAAACTATGATTTTTCCCAAAAATCCTTTCAACAATAAGTAAGATGTTTCATTTTCAGATAACATGAGGAAAGTACGTCTCTATGCCTACATTTTAAGATACAGTAAAATCATAAACGTCCCCTAAACTGGGTAGCATAAGGAAATACACCTCATGTATCTCAAGTCCTCATGTCAAATGCAATGAATCTCGATGATGAACTCATGTACTCACACTCTCAGAGTACTCAATCTCACTGTCTTGTATTCTCTCTCACTATGCTCAGCACACTCATTCACCGATGTACAATACCTGTTGCGGCGTGCAGCCCAATCCACATATATATATATATAGTCGAGAGCGCTCACTAGGGGTGTGCATACTATGGAGGGGTTCCTTCAGCCCAATCGCTATATCGCTGCGGCGTGCAGTCCGATCCCATGAAATGTAATCAATGTATCGTTGCGACATGCAGCCCGATCTCATAAAATTAATCAATATATCATTGCGGCGTACAACCCGATCCCATAAAATCTAATAAATATAAGACCGATCCTAAAATAACACTCTCACTCAGGCCCTCGGCCTCATTCAGGCATCAATCTCTCCAATCTCACTCACGGGCTCACAATGTCATGAAACTATCCCGACAACAATGATATGATGTATCAATAGATAATAACTAAGACTGAGATATGATATGAATGCATGGATATTAGTGTCACACCTCCTTTTTTATACGCCCCCAAGGGGTATGGGAGTTCTTCCAATCAAAGTGACATTATTCGAAATGGGATTATTTTATTTATTAGAGTCGCCACTTGGAA
>ML339549.1:0-34570 GCA_005239505.1 Nicotiana paniculata
CCCCCCCCCCCCCCGTTCACTCAGACGCTCATCTCTCTACTCTCTCTCTATATCTCTCTAGCCCCCTCTAGAGACTTTCAGTCTCTCCACCTCCGATGAGGTCCGTTCGTCTTTTCCCGCAGCCTCTTCGCCGGAGGCCATGGAGTCCTCACCATCCTCAGGCCTCCCATGGCTCCTTTACGCGGGTGTTTCCGTCTCTAAGGTCTTCAAGAGACCAGGGTTCACTCTCTCACACCTTTGTCCTGTCTCAGGCCCTCTTGACTCGATCTCCAGTAAGATTTCCCTACTTTCCGGCTAGATCCAGTGGTTTCTATACCGACTCTCTCTCTCTGGGTTCTCTCTTTGAAACCTAACTTCTAAACTTCCGATTCTTTTACATATGTAATAGATCTATACATATTATGAGGTTTTCCTGTGTTTTTTTTAAAGATTCTCCTATTTCTCGAATGATTCTTCATTTTTCCAAAACTAGGGTTTTAAAATTCTTTTCAAAAATAGTTTTCCTTCGGGTCTCTTAGTATTATTTCATAATTCTGTTGTGGTTAAGAATTATTTAAGTCGTTGCCTTCTTGTTTAATTCATTTTGATAAAAAGCCCCAAATTTCTTGGGTACAATCTGTGATTCCAAGCTTTGTTTACAATAATGTTTTACCTGTTCTATTGTGACTACTTTACTCTCATGAAACACTATGTGATTTTTGCTCTATACTTGCAGTTTCTGATTCTTTGTCGCTTCTGCCTAAGCCATGATTGTCTACTGATTCCTTTAATTATTTGCCATGTTCTGATGCGAATCCCTAATTTCGTGATTAGGGTTCCTAATTTTTTCTTAACATGTGTTATTCCGTTAACATCAATACTGTTTTATCGTTTTGAATCTTTGAATAAGTGTGACTAGTGCTTTGTTGATTTTTACACCATATCCTTTACTGATTTGAGAATCTCCTTAAATATGTGATATTTTCCTTTGAGTAATACTGGTTTCCTGTAATTTGAGGGTTTCCCGACTGATTTTTTAGGATTTGAATCATCTCTTGCCTTATTTCCGTGAATAAACATGCTGTCAAATTGACTTTCCTTAATTAGGATATTCTTAATATAGCTCTAATCACATGCTCTATACTTTTACTACTACTTATATGTTAAAGTTAGCTTTTCAACGATTTCTTTCCTTATTTTTGTTACTTTTTATTACCGTTTGGACATTGACTCCTTAATTGAAGGGAGTACTTACCTTGATTATATGTTGCTTGATTCTGAGTCCCCATAATTACTGCTAAAATGTTAGTTTACCTTATTTGACTACCTGTTTTCAAACTATAAATACTTTGGTCTTTCATTAGCATAACAAACGAACTCACTGGTTCAATAAGTCTCTCTCACAACTAAAACTTTCTGCTCTCTTCTCTGTGCTACTTATCATTGTTCTAATTTAGCCAGCTGCAAGCCAAGGCTAACTATTGTGCTCATATCCTACTTTGTGTTTACTGTCTTCTTCACTACACTACTATGTTCTGATTTTAATCCCAGTTTCCAAACCAACATGTTTATTTTGCTGCTTCAATTCATTATTTTTCTTATATGCCTCTATATACTGTTTTGTTTTTGAACATGTAATTAAAATTTGGGGCTTCATCTAGCATGTTAAGTTATGCTTTACTTTCATAATCATCATGTCTTTATGTATTTGAAACCTGTTTCTATGTGACTCTCATTATCCCTATGTATGTACACTAGCTTTGGTTAGGGCATGCCTCTATTGGTATTACTTTAAGTTGTTTGATACGGCTATGTCTAGTCTAAACCCATACTATGATGTATCCCAATTCCATGAACCCCCTTAGGAACTTCTGATTCTGCATCCATGTCTACTTCTGCATGTTACATGTTCACTACTATGTGCCTTGTATGTCCCCAATCCCTCACTACCCTTTTTGTGGCTGCTAAACTTGTCTTAGTACGCCGCTCGATCCTAAGATGTGGATGTGTTTATTCTGGATGAATTACTCTTTTCTCAAACTATTTACTGAATAAAAATTCTTTTGCAAAACATATTTTTTTAAACCAGTCTTTCTTGTGTAAATTATTTACTCAAAGCTTTTCAAAACTATTTCAAGCACTCTCACTCTACTCCCATACCTTTAAGTTCTGCCCCTCAGTGTGAGTACTTCTTTGGGACCCTCGAGCTCCCTCTGAACTTTGACACACTTAGGCTGGCACTTCCACACTGCACCTGTTCAATTCTTGGTTACTAAGTCTAGGTGTAAGCACTGCCCGTGATCCTTGAGATCCTTAGGGAACTTTGATGCACCTAGACTCTGATTTGTCTATGGAACTGAGGCATATGAGGCCATTGGAGGCTTTTTTTGGGAAATATGGGCCTAATTGAAGGCTCCCTATAGAGTAGCTTCCTGATTTTCTATTTCTATAATTCATTCGTTGGCCTGTAATAATTTGTAAACAACTCTTGGGGAATGGATAGTAAAAAGGGAAGGGGTAACTATGCATGCTATAGATCTAAAAGGGTAGAAACCATGCTCTTAGGTTTACATTTCCTATGTGCGCAATAGAAAAAAATCATGTCAAGTTAACATGTGCAAAGCATATCATGCATTAGAAATCATGCTCTTTAGGATTTTTATAAACATTGTTTCAGCACTTTACTGCAATACTGTTATATCACTTAGGAAAATCACGTTCAGTAATAACAATGGAAAAGCTGCTATTGTGTGATTCTATCTATGCATTCTGGAAACGTAATCTGAATCTTGCCTTAAAACAAGAGTGTTAACAAAAATGTGCCATCATGCCTACCATGTTACACATAGAAATCATGTTCTAGGTAAACAATTAATAAACCTGTCACTTTTGCATATCCTGAAAGCATGTCAAAACACTGCAATGTTTTGTGCATTTAGAGACCTTGTTTAGGCTTTTGATTTTGCACCATTCTGCATCTTCGTGCATTAGATATCATGTCCTTAGGATTTCATCTCATTCGCTTAGGCACACCTATCCTAATTACTGATAAAAACAACTGCATTCAATTCTCGTAATCAACTGATAACAAGTCTGTATTCTGAACACGTAGGACAACATGTTCTAGTTAATACAATGTTGAACAGCTGTCCTCTAAGTAATGCTGGTGATGGGTACATACTATCTCACACCTAGACAAGCCTTAGGTGATTAATTTGTCTAAGACTAAGAATCTGCCTTCCGGTATATGTTGGTCAATGCTTAAAAGGATTCAAATCAGTAGGTAAATTGATTAGGATCCCTTTCTGAGTAACAAAATCGGCCTGCATATCTATCTATATTCTGAACTCACTTAGGTACCATGTCTTAGGGTTCTGAATTCAAATACTGCCCTTAACTGTGTTTTAGTCGCGCTGTCTAACTGTATTACTTGTGGAGGTAAACTTGAGCCTTTACTTGCTTTTCCTATGTTCCCATCAAACTGCAGTCCTATATGCTTTTGTCTTTCGCCCTAGAACTTTACCTTTTAAACCTGAGGGTCTGCTTAGTACCTCCCTCTTAGGATAGTAGTCCTAACCTCCTCCGAGACTGATATGAATGGGCGGGTGACAGCACGCAATAGAATTCGTGACCAATACGCATTTAATTTACCTTCACAGGGGTGAGAAAGTGTAGAATATGGATATGATGACCGGTGCGCTAATACCACGTGTAGCCCCTCTTTGAGGAGTGATTACCGGGTATTGTACTGATGTGATCCATATTATTATAAACCTAGGATACCCTTTATATGCTTAGATTGTAATCTTTTCAAAATCTAACCTTCTTTACTATTTTTTTTTTCAAACATCTGCATGCTTAAGACTTAAATCCCCTCTTATTTGAGCCTTATTCGTTTGTTTGCTAAGCTGTACAAATTCACAAAAAAGTTGTTTGGTCGGGAACCACACTTGTGGATCCTGAGGGGTGCCTAACACCTTCCCTTAGGATAATTTCAAGCCCTTACCCTATCTCTACTTAGCAACGTAGTTGTAAATGAACCCCATTTGGTGTCCTAACGCACCTTTAAAAATCATTAGGTGGCGAATCTCAAAAACACAAACCCTTTTCCAAAAGTAAAGAGTTGTCCCAACCGAATGTCATAAACCAATCTCCGCAAGAAAAGAAGGGGGCGCGACACTAGGTTCATGCACGTGACTCAACTATCCTAGAGCTTAGATCTGAGAATCTAAATTGAAACTAGGAACAGGCAAAAATACAACTAATCACACACAACTCACTTTAGAAGAAAATATAGGAAAAATGAAGGATGAGTTGTACAAAAGAGATGAACAAGTAAGAATTCCAAAGGAGGATCTAAGCAATGTCAAGCATGAGCTAGACAGAACCAGTAAATGGAACAAGTCCTTTGATGCACTTTCATGTCTATAAGAACACCATAGTAGCAACAGAAGAGGACTTGGCTTTGGAAACCCGACACTTAAGTGGGATCCCAAAAGAAAGTACCTCACACTTCCTGAGAACAATATTTGCACACATAGTGGTAAAACAAATCACTATAAAAGTGAATGCACTGCAAAAGAAAAGGAAAGTCAAAAGAGTAAAGAATTTGTTCAAGGGAAGAATAGGCTACCAAGTTGGGCTAAAAAGAATCTGATTCATCCATTTGCCTATAGAAAAGGACCCAAACTAGTTTTGGTTCCTAAGACTAACCCCCGATTTCCTTTTGCAGGCCCAAGTGAAGGGGGGCAGCCAAATATGGTACATGGATAGTGGCTGCTCAAAGCATATGACAGGAAGCAAGAACCAGTTCCTTTCACTTGAGGACCTTAAAGGAGGTAATGTCTCCTTTGGAAATGGAAATAAAGGTGATATCATTGGGGTTGGAAAGGTAGGTAGGACTGATTCTCACTCTATTGAGAATGTCTACTTAATATATGGACTAAATTACAGTCTAATAAGTGTATCACATGTGAGTGATAGAGGTAACATGTTAGCATTCACCTCTACGAGATACTTTCTGATTAATCTTACCACTAACAAGATAGTTTGGCAAGGAAAAAGAGTGAACAACATATATGTTGTGGATCTGTCCACACTTTCAGATAATGAACTCACTTGCTTAAGTGTGTTGGATAATGATCCATTCCTTTGGCACAAGAGACTTGGACATGCCAGTCTAAGTCAACTCAACAAACTAGTCTCCAAGGACTTAGTGATAGGGATGCATAACATTAAGTTCAAGGAAGATAAAGTTTGTGAGGCTTGTGCAAATGGGAAGCATGTAAGATCCTCTTTCAAAAGTCAGAAAGTGGTAAGCACCACCAGGACGATGGAACTGGTCCATATGGATCTTTGTGGACCAATGAGAACATTGAGCAGAGGTGGTAAGAGATATGTTATGATGCTTGTTAACGATTACTTTAAGTTTACTTGGACACATTATTTTTAACATCTAAATATGAATCATTTGACATGTTCACTTCGTTTGTTAGAAAAACTCATAAAAAACTAGGTAATCAACTTGCATCAATTAGGTCTGATCATGGTACAGAATTTGAGAATGCTAAATTTGCTGAATTTTGTGATGAGCATGGCATAAATAATAATTTTTCTGCCCCTGGGACTCTACAACAAAATAGAGTAGTTGAAAGAAAGAATAGGACATTGGAAGAATTGTCTAGGACTATGCTTCTTTCTAGTAAACTGCCCCATAATTTTTGGGCAAAAGCTGTGAACATTGCATGCTACATCATAACTAGGTGCATGACTAGACCTCTTGTTAGGAAGACTCTATTTGAGTTTTGAATGGATAATGGCAAATATATCCCATCTTAGGGCATTTGGATGCAAGTGATTTGTGCATAATAATGGTAAAGACTCCCTAGGTAAGTTTGATCCTTAGAAATGATGAGGGAGTATTTTTGGTATATTCTTCACATAGTAAAGCTTATAAGATTTATATCAAAAGAAAATGTGTGTAGAAGAAAGTGTACATGTGGTTTTTGACGAAACTAACATTCTTTCTGAGAGGCAGGAACATGATGATGAAGTAATTCGGTTGGTAAGAAACTCAAATGAAACCACATCCCAGACTGAAGCTACACCAGATGAAGGAACAGGTGATGGTACAAGACCTTTCACCCAGGGCAACTTGATAGGGGGAACTGAACAAAAAGGAACTGGTCCTCAAACCTCGAGGGAACCTGTCCATGAACCCGTTCCTCAGCAAAAAAACATTGAAAGAACATCTAAGGGAAACCAACTGGTTGTGAAACCTTACAAGTATCAAAGTTCACATCCCATTGAGAACATAATTACTAATCCAACCTCTAGAATCAAAACTAGATCTTCCTTGAATAATGTTTGTGCTTTTGATTATTTCTATCTCTTATTAAACCTAAAAATATGGTTGAGGCTTTGCAGGAAGTAGACTGGGTGAATGCAATGCAAGATGAACTCAACCAATTTGAAAGAATTCAAGTTTGGCATTTGGTACCAAGACCCAAGGACAGATAAGTAATTGGCACAAAATGGGTCTTCAGAAATAAAGTTGATGAAATGGAACAGTTACAAGAAATAAGGCAAGATTGGTGGTTCAGGATATACTCAAGAGGAGGGCATAAACTATGATGAGGCTTTGCTCCAGTTTCAAGATTGGAAGAAATTATAATCCTTATAGCCTTTGCTTCTTACATGAAATTCACTCTCCATCAGATGGATGCAAAAGTGCCTTCCTCAATGGGTCTAAAGGAGGAAGTGTTTTTCAAGGAACCTCCGGGCTTTAAACTCAAGGAATGTCCTGATCATGTGTACAATCTTGACAAGGCACTTTATGGGCTCAAGCAGGCTCTAAGAGCATGGTATGAAAATTATCAAAATTCTTACTTGAGCATTGCTACAAGAGAGGTAAAATTGAAAATACTTTACTCGTGAAAGAAAAAGTCAAAGATCTCTTGGTAGTTCAGATATATGTTGATGATATAATCTTTAGATAAACTACTGATAAGTTAAGTAAGAATTTTCTAAACAAATAGGGAGTGAATTTTAAATGAGTATGATGAGTGAGCTTAATTTCTTTTAATGGAACTATGATCCATCAGCAGAAGTATGTGAAAAGAGTTTCTTAAAAGGTTTTAAATTTAAGATTCCAAAGAAATTGACACTCCTATAGAAACAACCACAAAATTAAATGTAGATGAACCTGGTTCATCAATTGATCAGGAGTTGTATAGGGGAATGATTGGCCCTTTCTTATATCTCACTACTAGCAGACCTAACATTGTTTTCAGTGTAGGCCTTTGTTCTAGATTTCAGGCAAATCCAAAGAAGTCTCAATTGACTACGGTCAAGAGGATCTTGAGATACCTAAAAGGCACCACTGACCTTTGTTTGTGGTATCCAAAAGGTAGTAATTTCAACTTAGTGGGATATGTTGATGCTGATTATGCAGGTTTTGTTTAGGATAGTGTCGCGCCCCATTTTCTTGTGAATGCAGATTTCGACATGTGAACTCTTTTAAAGGAGGTATTAAAAGAGAAGATTCGTCATCCAACGATTTTAAGGTGCGTTAGCACCTATTTAAAAATAACTCTATTTGACTAGTCAATGCCACCAAAGATCGGGTAAGGGATCAAATTACCTCAAAGAGAAGGTGTTAGGCACTCTTCAGGTCCACAACTGTGGTTCCCGACCGAATTTTATACTATGTGGATTATATGATTAAACTAGGCGAGTATACAAGTAAAGAAAAATATGAAAGTTGAAAGTCCTATTATGACGTAAACCAGTGTAAGGAAAAATATCATTAAACTATATAAACAATTGATACAAGTTTAAAAGATAACAAGGATTGCAAATGGATTCAGTTTGTGTTTAATAACTAAATGTTTTTAGCAAGCATATAAGGGAAAAGGGGGTCCTAAGTTTTTTAGCTTAAAGAATCACCTTGTGCGACATTAATAATAGTTCGCAAATCCTTTTAGGTAGGAGTCGCTCATATTATTCACCAGGCACAGACTATCATCTCATGCGAACCGATTACTATGTTGAAGTTGTTTACTTAAAATCGTTCTAATTCAACTCTAAGTCGTGCACTACCTGTCCCATGGCTAGGGTCCAGGAGGCTTTGGACCTACTATTTGGTAGTTCAAGACTCAACTCAAGTACTAAAAATGATAAAACTAGGCGACAACCAAAGACATATAGGACTGCATATAACTGTAATGCAAAGGCTCAAGTAACAGCCACACATAATCAAGAAAGCACGCAAACTGATTTCTGGTTAGGCAGTAATCGACATTAAGATGTGTTTAAATCGTTAAGTCCTATAGGCATGACTTCTATGTGATTCTGTATTCCAGTATTATATAGGAAGTGCTATAATTTTTGGACTAACGTATAGGCAAGTTTGAGTGTTGCAAGTCCTATAGACATGATATCTAATTGTTTTGCATAAATAGGAAGTGAAAACAATCTCATAATTATGGATTACTAATTCTAGTTTTTATAGACATGCCTCTTAGACAGGTGACAATCCCTATAGGCATGATCTCTAAGTGAAACAATACAAAAACAACATGAAGTAGTTGATTAATTAGTTAAGATCCTGTAGCTCATGGTATCTTGATGGGCAGTACATTAAAATTAATATAAGCATTTGACCAATTGGTTATTTAAAGTTCTATAGGTATGGTATCTAGGTGAACAAAGCATATGTGTCACATCCTATAGGCATGCTGTCTAAATATACAGTAATAACATAGAAGCAACTATGGAAAATACTTAGACTAACGTGTTTGAATAGTGTACAAATGAGATATGTATGACTCCTATAAGCATGTTTATACACATGAAACTAAATAACATATAAGACATGTTGAACAATATATCAAATAGACCACGTAGATCATATAGGTACATTTTCTACCCTTTTATGCAAACATTAGAATGTGCTTGTTTCCCCCAATTTCACTAATCTTCCCATTCGTTATTACAGATTATTACAGTTCCTAGGATAATACAGTTACAGACTTAATAGGGTGGCTACATGCCCAACTACAGCAAATACAAGATACCTCAAACTGATTCTGGGTCTTCAAATAATCCTGGAACCTTAGGTGATGAACAGACCCATACTCCAGGTGGAAATTAATACGCTTCAATTTTGAGTACCAAACTGGCCCAACAACTAGGACCAAACCTTAAGATAACTTCCATACTTACCCATGAAATACTAAATAGCCATAACAACACAAGTGACAAGCTTGGTACTAGGCCATCCAAACAAACTTTAAGGCTTAGGAGTTTCATCCCTTAATACTATAGCTAACAGAGAGAGCAGGGATTTCCAGACAAAGACACACAAATAAGGTTACAAAAAATCGCTTACTGGCACATATGGTATAAACAAAACAAGTTCCCAATGATAGGTTTGAACATCATAAGCTAGCAAACTACGCTAGATAGAGTTTCAAAGCAAAGCATAGTCTAGAATTAGCCTGAAGGACTTCGGACAATTAACATGAGAATCTAGAAAAGTCATAGGCAGGATCAAGTGGTTGGCAGTTTTCACATGAAGGTTTTTTAACGTGAGAGCCTAAGAAGAATGTGGTCACAAATAGCATAACAACATGCTAGTGGGCATAGTTTACAAAAGTTGGAAGAATATCACTTTGAACACGAGACTTAACATATTCAGCATCAATCACAGTATAGAGGTTCAAAAAAAATACCAGAACTCATGATAAGTGAAGATATTTCAACTCCAGATTAACAGGATATGCAAACACTAGGTCTCAACCACATATAGGGGAAGAGGTAGATATTGAATCTAATCCTAGAAGTGTTAGGAAATATTAACGAGCACATGAGTGAACGAATCAGGGAGCACACATTAAGTAAGAGAAAGTATGTTTACCATATAAAATGGTCAAGAATTAATTCTAGGAAAGCATTAAGTCGCACATGAATGACTCAACAATAATTAGAACAGGTTCTAGGCATGATTCGACTCTTCACAAGAGTACAGAATAAGGCAAAATGCTAAACTCAGAATAAGCAACAGTAATAAGTGATAGAATTTAAGGGTCCACCAAACTATATAGAGAACCGGGTTCTCTATTAGTTCCCACAGAAGACACGCACACTGCAGTAAGTAAATGGCACAATGGATTTTTCACGACCCAAAATCCCCAAGGTCGTGATGGCGCCAGACACAAGGTCAGGCAAGCCAAAACATTAATTAATTGAAATAAATTTCCGGTTTTAATATTTATGAAAATATTTCCTTTCACTTAATTACATATTAACCAAATAAAAGTATGTTAATTAAAAACAACAGTTTAAAGATTACACTTAAGCAATTATATCCCAACACATATGCCAGAACCCGGTGTCACAAGTGCATGAGCAATTTCTAAGAATTTATAGAATCATTACAAATTCTGTCTGAAATACAACTGGACAAGAAAATTTAAAATGAAATAAATACAGTATGAAGGTGACTCTGTCAGCTGCAGATCGCCTCCGGATGATGCAGCTCGCCTAAGTCTCCGAATCCTCCACATTGCTAGGAAAGTACTTGTGCAATAAAATGCACAGCAAGTGTAGCATGAGTACAAAAAAAAACGTGTACTCAGTATTTCGCGCGCCTAACCTCAGAGAGGTAGTGACGAGAGGTCAAATTAGACACTTACTAGGGTCCGACAATATAATATATGAATATGATGAAATACAGTAGACATGTAAGACAGTGAGCAACGAGTACATATCAAGTACAGAAATCCAGGTAATCACTGAGAATAAACAACAATGTACACTTCTTTTTTTCCCAAATACATGTCAAGCCAATACCAATAGAATAGTACCAAATAGTCATCCGCACACAAGGGTAAGACAACCAGCCGGAGTCATAAGATAATCAACCTCTCTATGCACTGCCGAAGAATCGATTGGCCGGTCTCAAAAGTGCATCTCTCAACCTCTCTACGCACTGCCGAAGGATCGATCGGCTCGTCCCAAAAGTGCGGCTCTCAATCTCTCTATGCACTGTCGAAGGATCGATCGACCCATCCCAAAAGTGCATCTCTCAATCTCTCTACGTACTGCCGAAGGATCGATCGGCCCGTCCCAAAAGTGCGGCTCTCAATATACTAATCCTCTCTGTGCACTGCTGAAGGATCGATTGGCCCGTCCCAAAAGTGCACCTCTCAATATAATACGGCTAGCCTGCTCGCGAATCATACATGCGACTCAGGTGCTCATAAGTATACATACACAAATACAGGGTCTTCCTGCTCGCGATCACTTAAGCGACTCAGGCACCCAAAGTTACACATATCCACATAATAAATTCGTATTTTATCAAGAAAACCGTTTTTCTCAAGAAAATGATAAAGTCTTTATTAAGAGAAACATGAAATATAGATTTTAAAATCTTTGTTTTTGAAACTCATTTGTCCAGTTTAGTAATACTCCATGATACGTCCTAGTCCAGGTACACATATATTCACAGTGAAAATAATTCTCCTTTTAGAGGGTTAACAATATGAACTCTAGTTTTCTTTTAAACTTTCAATCACGTTTTCGGTCATGTTAGCAGTTTAACATTACATGCAGGGTTACAGGTACACACATTATGCATGCTAGTGGGTCCTAGGCTACCCGGACATGGCATAATAGTAGCTACGCACGGACTCCTGTCACCTCGTGNCTAGCCAAATATTGTACAATTATATCGATTCATGCTCAAAGTAGGGAAATTATCCTATTTATTCAATAAATTCGACATTCTTGAAGAATTCCCAACATTCAACCCCGGGCCTACATGCTCGAATTCCGAAAATTCTCGAAGAAATCACTCACACATAGCCTAAGGATCGTTAATATACGATTTCTACTTAAATTCGTAGCAATAAATGAGTAATTCATCAATTTCCTCAATAACCCTAAATTACTACCCCAAATCTTGATTTTTCCATGGAAATCCTTAGATGCTAGGATGAAATCTTATAAAAAGAAGTTAAGGAGTGAAGAAAATGAGTTAGAAATCACTTACTACCATTTTGGAGAAGAAAGAGTGTTTGAAAAATCGCCTCGTATGTCTTTGGGGTCTTGAAAAATGAAAANAAACCAAGAAAAAATGACTGCAGTGACATGCTTTAATATTTTAGCCATAACTTTCTCTACAAATGTCCAAATTATTATTTATTTATCTTTATGACTAGGCACGAAGGGTTACAATTTTGATTCTTGAATCATCTCAAGATTCCTTGTAGATAAAAAGATATAGGCCTCCGAAGTCAGACCAGTGACCCAGCTCCTCCACCGCGGACCGCGAAAACACGACCGTGGCCGCGAAGGCCCCCACCCTGGCCAGCACAAAAAGGACCGCGGACCGCGGTGGTGGGGTCATAGATTTGACTTCTCTGACCTGCAACAGCTATATATTAAGCCTAAGGATATCCCGGAACCTACCCGTAACTCATCCGAGCCCTCAGAACTTCAAACTGAACATACCAACAAGTCCCAAATCATCCCATGGACTTGCTCGAGCCTTCGGAACACCCAAAGCAACGGTAAAACTCAGAATCACACCTCAAAATTTCTAAAATCAAACTTAAGTTCTTGAATTCGATAACAATGCGCCGAACCGACCTATACCACTCAGAATGACATCAAATTTTGCGAGCAAGTCATATTCGACATTACGGACCTGCTCCTACTTCCGGAATCGCATTCCGACACCGATATCAAAATTTCCACTTCCAGTCGGATTCTTCAAAAAAAACCTTCAAATTTCTAACTTTAGCCAAATGACTTTAAAATAACTTACGGACATCCGAATTCACTTCCAATCGCGCTCCCAACTCCAGAATCACCGTACGAAGCTATTCCTGGACTCGGAATCCCAAACGGACATCTATAACACCGAAAGGCCTTCCAACCCAAACTTATGAATTTTTTTCTAAAATGCTAACTTCTGCAATATACGTCAAAATGATCCTCGGGTCTTCCAAAACCCGATCCGGACATACACCCAAGTCCGAAATCATCATACGAACCTGCTGGAACCTTCAGATCTTGGTTCTGAGGTCATTTGCTCAAAATTCCAATCTTAATCAATTTCTTCAACTTAAGGCTTCCGAAATGAGAATTTTCCTTCCAATTTGACCCCGAACTTCCTGAATTTTCCGACCATACGCACAAGTCATAATACCTGAAATGAATTTGTTCATGACTTCCAACCGCTGAACGACGCGCTAGATCTCAAAACGACCGGTCGGGTCGTTACATTCTCCCCCACTTAAACAGAAATTCGTCCTTGACCGTGCCAAGAACTTCTCTTGAGTTATCTGAAATCACTGTTTAACACCTCGTGCATCTACCCATGTTGCCACAACCCAGCTGAACATATAAGCTTTGATAAAATCTGAAGATAACCTCCATTATCCCTACAACAAATTCCGAACTCAATTCCAACACCGGAAATTCTCTACCAGGCCCTTTTCTGATATATGAACGTCATATTAACTACCACACAAGGCACCAGAAAACAACTGTGTACCTTTGTTGAATCGGCACCATACACTGCATAGTCCATCATCTAACCACAATGACGCTCCCTGAACCTTAATAGCCAGAATTCTACGAATTTGATGCTCTCAATGCACTTTATAAGATATATACATACATCCTGCTATAATGCTGACGATACCATCACAACGGAGGAGATGTGCAGAAATTCATACTCAACTGCAGAGTTAACAAATCCTTGAATACCTCATTGCACCGATCCCTTGTCCAATAATCTCGTCTCACCCAGTATGAACTATTCAAATAGCAAATCATCCCATACATGAACAACAATAAATGCCAAAATGCGCCAATAGGCCACAACTCGAACATGATACATAAGAAATGACTCAGAAAAGGACTACTCAACTCACGCAAGTAGCATAAACTTTCCTTAGAAAAATAGGAAGTAAAACACAAGGAAAATAATTATAGGAGCCCTTTCAATATAATACGGCTAGCCTGCTCGCGAATCATACATGCGACTCAGGTGCTCATAAGTATACATACACAAATACAGGGTCTTCCTGCTCGCGAATCACTCAAGCAACTCAGGCCCCCAAAGTTACACATATCCACATAATAAATTCGTATTTTATCAAGAAAACCGTTTTTCTCAGGAAAATGATAAAGTATTTATTAAGAGAAACATGAAATATAGGTTTTAAAATCTTTTTTATTTGAAACTCATTTGTCCAGTTTAGTAATACTCCATGATACGTCCCAGTCCAAGTACACATATATTCACAGCGGAAATAATTCTCCTTTTAGAGGGTTAACGATATGAACTCTAGTTTTCTTTTAAACTTTCAATCACGTTTTTGGTCATGTTAGCAGTTTAATATTACAGGCAGGGTTACAGGTACACACATAAATCATGCTAGTGGGTCCTAGGCTACCTGGACATGGCATAATAATAGTTACGCACGGACTCTCGTCACCTCGTGAGTACGTAGCCCCCGAAGATAATAACATGTATTTAATTCACCTAGGGGGAAGATTCCCCCTCACGAAGTTAGAGAGGAGACTTACCTCGTGTCGAATCTAGCTCTCGGACCAAGGATGCGCCCGAAACTCCGAACTCTACACCCGAGGACTCGTAACTAGCCAAATATTGTACAATTATATCGATTCATGCTCAAAGTAGGGAAATTATCCTATTTATTCAATAAATTCGACATTCTTGAAGAATTCCCAACATTCAACCCCGGGCCTGCATGCTCGAATTCCGAAAATTCTCGAAGGAATCACTCACACATAGCCTAAGGATCGTTAATATACGATTTCTACTTAAATTCATAGCAATAAATGAGTAATTCATCAATTTCCTCAATAACCCTAAATTACTACCCCAAATCTTGATTTTTCCATGGAAATCCTTAGATGCTAGGATGAAATCTTATAAAAAGAAGTTAAGGAGTGAAGAAAATGAGTTAGAAATCACTTACTACCATTTTGGAGAAGAAAGAGTGTTTGAAAATCGCCTCGTATGTCTTTGGGGTCTTGAAAAATGAAAAATAACTTAAAATACCACTTATTTATACTCCTCTCAGCCCCCCCCCCCACCGCGGTCAGCAAAAAAGCAACCACGGCCATGCTAGCAAAGTCAAGAAAAACTTAAGAAAACCAAGAAAAAATAACTGCAGTGACATACTTTAATATTTTGGCCATAACTTTCTCTACAGATGTCCAAATTATTATTTATTTATATTTATGACTAGGCACGAAGGGTTACAATTTTGATTCTTGAATCATCTCAAGATTCCTTGTAGATAAAAAGATATAGGCCTCCGAAGTCAGACCAGTGACCCAGCTCCTCCACCGCGGACCGCAAAAACACGACCGCGGCCGCGAAGGCCCCCACCCTGGCCAGCACAAAAAGGACCGCGGACCGCGGTGGTGGGGTCATAGATTTGACTTCTCTGACCTGCAACAGCTATATATTAAGCCTAAGGATATCCCGGAACCTGCCCGTAACTCATCCGAGCCCTCAGAAATCTTAATCAATTTCTTAAACTTAAGACTTCCGAAATGAGAATTTTCCTTCCAATTTGACCTCGAACTTCCTGAATTTCAACTCCGACCATACGCACAAGTCATAATACCTGAAATGAAGTTGTTCATGACTTCTAACCGCTGAATGACGCGCTAGAGCTCAAAACGACCGGTCGCGTCGTTGTAGGAGTTTTACGTGGAAAACTCCCAGCTCACGGGATCAAAAACCACGACTTACCCTTGTAGGATTTCAACTTCACTACTGAGAAACTTTAGATACAACCTATTGTAACCTAGGAATTAACCTCTTAGTCCCTCACTAACTTGTAACACTCTATTACAAGCCACTTTGTAATAACTCTATTACAAAGACTTTAAACCTAGGAATTAACCTCTTAATACCTCACTAACTTGTAACACCCTATTACAAGCCACTTTATGATAACTCTATTACAAAGACTTCACAACTTGACTAACTCTATCCAGGACACAAACACAAGGTTTATGATTTACAAAAGATCTTCTACAGACATGTTTCTATCTAAGCTGGGTAGAAGTTACAAATGATGAACAAATAACAAAGACTCAACAAACCTAAGGACATGTAATAACTTCAATACATGGAACTGGTCCTTGGTTATGTTGTTCTTTGTTCTTGATGCCCTTGAGAATCGCTTGCAAGATTGACACGGACTTGAGAGAATGCTTGATGAGTTCTTGAATGTTCAAGTGATTTATTTTTCCTTTGCTTGATGTTAATATCCCATTTGTGACATCGCTTGGATGATGTAAGCAAGTTAGATAAAGAGAATTCCCCATAAAGTTGATTGTTGCACTATTTCTGCATTGTAGCGTGTACAGGCAGCAACTTACAGCTGTGAAGAGTTAACTTGTACAGTCACCCCAGGAACTGGTAGCTATCTGTTCCCTCTGTTCTTCCTTTGACTCTGAAGAGTTGAAATGTGTCCCCAACTGGAGACTTATTGATCTTTAAGTTCTTGAGGATGTGTATCAGGTTCCTTATCT
Source organism: Nicotiana paniculata (assembly GCA_005239505.1). Lineage (NCBI taxonomy): Eukaryota > Viridiplantae > Streptophyta > Magnoliopsida > Solanales > Solanaceae > Nicotiana > Nicotiana paniculata. The sequence continues at coordinate 16,576 of ML339549.1, forward strand.
AGTTCTTCAAAGTAAGTTTGTTATATCATCAAATCATAAAATGAAAGTACTTATAACATATCAATTTCCCCCTTTTTGATGATGACAAACTTAAAATTGATGATCTAGCAAAGAACCACAAAAACCAGATAATGTACCATGAACCTCACAAAATTTCCCCTGAGTTTGTACTTCCCCCTTAATCATTGCATTTCTTCTTCTTGATTCTCAATTTATCTTCTCCCTTTTGGAATCATTAAAAACACAAACAAGCAAACAACGTAAATAAGTCTAGATGACAAACTTATAATACAAGTTCCCCCTAAGAACAAGAGTGAATTGTATTCCCCCTGAATATGTTCCCCATCTTGTTAATATGTTCCCCATCTTGTTCCCCCTCAATTATTTATCCCATTTTGGCATCATAAAATGATCAATAACAAGCATTAAGCCAAAAGAATTCCAGCTTAATTAACTTATGCCACATTTTTGCACACATACATGACTGAAAACAGAACATAAGAGCAAGTCATACACAACAAGGAGGAAGCTTTCATCTATTTTGGATAATTGAGCAGGGATTAGTTCCATTGTTTCCAGACACATCCACAAAATAAAAACAGCAAAAACAAAAGTACCAGTCATAAACATCAGCAGAACTAAAACAGAGGATAGACACTAAGAACTTGACAATTGGGAAAGGGCCACTATTTAGGGAGCACTGGAAGGGAAAGGACTAGATGAGAAGGTAAGGGTTTGAAGACGGATGTCCATTCAATCATTGGCTAACACATGCTCGTTCAGAAGTATCTCCTTCAATTCCTCAACCTGTTTCCTAAGGTCGGCATTTTCTCTTGTCAGATGGGTAACCTCCATATTTTGAGAGATGCTGGAACTAGGTGCCTCCTGAACCTGACTGAGCTGACCTTCGAGAATGGCATTCCTTGCCTTCAGCTTCCTTATGTACGACCACATAACACCTTTTTTTTTAAAAAAAATTCCTAAATACAGAAACCTCGTGATGGGTCTCTTAGACGACGACCCCTGGGGTTCTTGTGGAGAACCAGGGGTTTTATCCCAAGTGGAAGCAGAGGGCTCCTCTTGGGCGGAGGGATCAGGTCCATCAATTAGTTCCCGTATAGTACTATCAGGTGCCAAAGTTTCGACAGGCACCAGTTCCCTACCCTCGACCTCTGCACCATTTTCTTTCCCCCTGAGACTCAGATACAACCTCATAACCTCGAACTAGAGTTCCCTCAGCAGGTATTAACATTATATTTTTTTGAGCTTCATGTTCTTGTAAATGATTTTCAGACATGGTGGAGTATAGTGGGTTGAAGAAGAGAGTTTTTTTCTGGTTTGAAGAAGAAAAGAGGAATTGTGGATTCTTTGATGTGAACAGTTATGAAAGTGACAGTGAGAGGAGTTATTTAATAGGGGTGAGGAACGGTTAGGAATGGGTATCAATTTTGGATATTCGGGTCGCTTCAAATGAGACGCTTGGGTTTAAAAAAATGGGAAAGAGAGAAATTGATAATTTAATGATGTGGCACTTTTTCATCCGTTTAAAAATTGTGCATGAGAGTATAAAGGAAATACTAACCTGTGTCAAGAGAACCTGGTTCCCTGTCAGATTTTGCAAATGTAAGCCTCGTCTTTTGACCAACGTGCAATGCATTAGTTGCTTGTTTGCTCTGTAATTGTCATGTGTGTCTACCTATAACGGTATAGAGATGAGTTAGACTTTGCCAAAAAACACTTTTTAGCTATTTTACCTGTACATTTCTTCCGCAGCCAATCATCGAAGGACCATGTCCTTAGCTTGATTTCATCAGCGCTAGTGCCAAGCGATTCTTTTCAAAATTCTCTTGCTGAGTGCTTTGGTGAAGATATCTGCAATTTGATCTTCTGTGTTGCAGAACTTCATGCATATGTTCCCTTTTCAGCATTGTCTCTAAGAAAGTAATATCGCACATCAATGTGCTTGGTCCTCTTGTGTTGGACTGATTTTTGGCTATGTTGAGTGCACTTGTATTGTCACACAAGAGAGGTACACAATCAGTGTACACTCCAAAGTCTTCCAGTTGTTGTTTGATCCACAGTAGTTGAGAACAACAGGAAGCAACTGCAACATATTCTGCTTCAGCTGTTGAGAGTGCCACTGAGTTTTGCTTCCTTGTACCCCATGAGATAATACATGATCCCAAAAAGTGAGCCATTCCAGATGTGCTTTTCCTGTCCACCAGATACCAACATAGTCAGCATCAACATACCATATTAAGTCAAGGTTATCTCTTGAGGGATAGCAGAGAACCAGGTCTTGTATCCCTTTGAGATATCTTAGGATTCTCTTGGAAACTTTCAGATGAGATTCCTTTTAACTTATCATTGTCACCTTGGGAGTTTGATTCACTTGTAAATCTAAGAAGAATTTCAGTTCCCCCATCATACTCATTTCTAACTCATTTCCCATGATTTTTGCAAATTCTTCACATAGAGAGTCAATTGCTGCTTCAAAGATGATGTCATCAACAGATCAGCACAATGAACAGGTTCCTTCCTCGTTTCTTCATAAAAAGAGTGTTGTCAATTTCCCCTCTTGTAAAGCCATTTTCTAGAAGGATTTTGACAACCTTTCATACCAAGCATGGGGATCTTGCTTTAAATCATACAAATCCTTGTCGAGTTTAAAAACGTGCTTCCAAACTCATCAAGTTTGTTATTGAATACCCATGTGGTTCCTATAACAGTTTTGCCAGCAGGTCGTGAAACCAGGTTCCATACATTGTTCCTCTCAAATTGATGGAGCTCTTCTTGCATAGATGTAATCCAGTGTGCATCATTCAATGCATCCTTGATATTCTTGGGCTCTATTTGAGAGAGAAAGGTTGAGAAGGCAAGTGAGATTCTTGTCTTTGATCTTGTTTGAATTCCTGAATCAAGAGGAGTGATTATGTTTTGAAGAGGGTGTGAGCTATTGTGCTTCCAGTTGGATACCTGAATCTTATTAAGAGAGGATCCAGGTTCTTCTGGATTTGATCCATGTGCCCTATTTCTCAACTCAGCAGCTCTTTCCTCCTCTACTTGGCACCCTCATAGGTCCACATAGATCCATATGGAGGAGATCAAGTGTCCTTGAGATGTTAACTTCCTTTTTGGGCTTAAAAGAGGATCTGACTTGCTTTCCTTTTACACATGCATCACACACCCTATGATCCTTGAAGCTTGATTTGGGCATACCACAAACCAGGTCCTTCTTAACCAATTTGTTCAGTAGCGTGAAACTTACATGACCTAGCCTTCTGTGCCATAGCTCAGCATTATCATCAACATCACTCAGACAGCTAAGATCCCCATTTTGCAAGGACTCAAAGTTAGCAACATAGATATTTTTGTATCTTTTGGACACTAACATCACTTCACCAGCCACAAGATTTGTGACTGTGCATATTTTAGATACAAATTCCACTTTGTTACCCTTGTCACAGATTTGGAAAATACTTAGCAAGCTATAATTCAACCCCTTCACATAGTATGCATTTTCAATAGAGTGGGAAAGAGACTTAAATCCTTCCAACCCCCAGAATGTATTCCTTCTTTACATTTCCAAAGGATACACTCCCTCCTTGTAGGGCCTTCCGTGAAAGAAAATCATTTGTACTTCTTGTGATGTGCTTTGAGAAGCCGTTATCCATGTACCACAGTTGACTACTCCCTTTCACCATTCCCTGCACAAGTAAATCAAGGGTTAGACTTAGGAACCCAAACAAGTTTGGGTCCCTTGTAATGAGGGAAGGGGTGAATGAGCGTTGTTTTTATCCAAGCAGGGACTATACATTTTTTATGTGAAGGACCAGGTTCCCTAGCATCAGTTACTTTTTCAGCAAAAACTTTGTTTTTCTGTTGAGACTTAATTCTGGCCTTACAATTTTCTTTAAAGTGCCCAGTGTTGCCACAGTGAGTGTAAAGCCAATTGTCAGGTGCAGTAACGTACTTTCTATGAGGGTTGTAGAGAAGCTTTTCCCTTTTGAAACTGATTCCCTACATGTTTCCCTCATTGTTCATATACATAGTAGTGATTGCATCAGAGGACTAGGTCCACTTAAGAGATTTTTCTAAGACACTCTTCACTCCGCCTAGATCTACCTGAAGTTGTCTATTGTTCTCAAGCTCAGCATACAGACTAGATTTTACTGATTTTAGCTCATTTTCAAGCCTAAGGTGTGCCTCACTTGCAACTTCCTTTCCCTTTTGAGTTTTCACATGCCTATTTTCCCTTATTAGTTCCTCAATTGTTTCATTTAGGTCTACAACTACTACCAATAGGCCATCTCTCTCATGCTCTATGTTTGCAATTCTCTCAGTCAAGATATCATTTTCCCTTTTTAAACTCTCAATGTTCTCTTTTAGATCATCCATAACCACCTCTAGATTGTCTCTCTGGTGTTCTATTTCTCTTAGTTCCGTGGTTAGAGCATTTTTATCATTGATGAGACTGTGATATGCATCAATTAAAACATTAGCTAAGGATATAAGCTTTTTTTGAGAATAGAATTTTAAATTTCTTTGAACATCCAGAAGGTTTACCTCATCATCATCGTCGTCGTCTCCATCATCATCAGACTGTGCCATCAAGAAAAAAATAGATTCATACTCAACTGCTTCACTTTCCACTACCATAATGGAGTTGTCACCTTTCCCATCATCTTCTTCGAATTCGCTGGAAGAGTCTCCCCATGCAGCAAGAGCCTGTTTCACAATGTTGTCAGCAGCGTCTTTTCTTTTGAATCTTTTGTCAGGAACCTGGTTCCTCTCATTCACCTTTTCAGTGTTGGCTTTGTAATGATCCTTCTTATGAAGAGGATAGTATTTAAAGAAGTGTCCATGCTTTCCACACTTATGACAACAATCATTTCCTTTGAAACCCCTGTTGGAACTTCCTTTCTTTGGAATCCCACCATTTATTTTCATTTTTTGGAATCTTTGAGTGAGATACTCCATGTAGGACTCATCACTACTTGAGTATTTGTTGTAAGCTTTGAGAACCAGGTTCTTCTCTTTCTTGGGCCCTCTTCTTTCAAGATCCTCCGTTCTCTTCATCTCATAAGTTTTGAGATTTCAAATGATTTCATCAATGGTCAGCTTCTGCAGATCCTTTGCTTCAGTGATAGCATTCACCTTGCTCTCCCAGGAACCTGGTAGAACACTGAGTATCTTCCGAACCAGATTGTTGGTAGGAATGATTTCACCAAGTGAATGAATCTCATTGATTATGGAGTTGAAGCGGGTATGCACCTCTTGAATGGACTCATCCTCTTTCATTTTAAAGAGTTCATACTCAGTTGTCAGCATATCTATTTTGGACTACTTTACCTGAGTAGTCCCTTCGTGAGCCGTTTGAAGAGCTTCCTAGATTTCCTTGGCAGATTCACATGCCGAGATACAATTATACTCGTCTGGTCCATACACAAGAATATTCTTCGCCTTGAAGTTCTTCTCAACAGATTTTTGGTCAGCACCATTGTATTCTTTTCTTGTCTATGGAACAGTCTTTGTTCCCTCTCTAACAGCCTTCATAGGAAGAAAGGGACTATCACAAATCACGTCCCAAAGCTCGGATTCTTCAGCCATAATGATTTCATGCATTCTTGTTTTCCACCAACCATAGTATTGGTCATTGAATCTTGGGGGTCTATAGGTTGATTGTCCTTCCTCGAAGTTTGGTGGAGCAGCCATGATGAGGATCCTTTCTAGGTGTTAAGCTTTTAGAAAGAACCTGCTCTGATACCAACTGATAGAATTTAAGGGTCCAGCAAACTATATAGAGAATCGGGTTATCTATAAGTTCCCACATAACACACGCACACTACAATAAGTAAATGGAACAATGGAGTTTTACGTGGAAAACTCCCAGCTTACGGGATTAAAAACCACGATCCACCCTTGTAGGATTTCAACTTCACTACGAAGAAACTTTAGATTACAACCTATTGTAACCTAGGAATTAACCTATTAATCCCTCACTAACTTTTAACACTCTATTACAAGCCACTTTGTAATAACTCTATTACAAAGACTTTAAGCCTAGGAATTAACCTCTTAATCCCTCACTAACTTGTAACATTCTATTACAAGCCACTTTGTAATAACTCTATTACAAAGACTTTAAAACTAGGAATTAACCTCGTAATCCCTAACTAACTTGTAACACCCTATTACAATCCACTTTATAATAACTCTATTACAAAGACTTTACAACTTGACTAACTCTAGTCAAGACACAAACACAAGGGTTTATGATTTACAAAAGATCTTCAACAGACATGCTTCTAAGTAAGCTGGGTAGAAGTTACAAATGATGAACAAATAACAAGACTCAACAAACCTAAGGACATATAATAACTTCAATACATGGAACTAGTCCTTGGTTATGTTGTTCTTCGTTCTTGATGCCCTTGAGAATCACTTGCAAGATTGACACAGACTTGAGAGAATGCTTGATGAATTCTTGAATGTGCAAGTGATTTGTTTTTCCTTTGCTTGATGTTAATATCTCATTTGTGACATCACTTGGATGATGTAAGCACGTTAGATAAAGAGCATTCCCCATAAAGTTGACTGATGCACTGTTTCTGCACTATAGCGTGTGCAGGCAGCTACTTTACAGCTGTGAAGAGTTGACTTGTACAATCACCCCGGGAACTGGTAGCTATCTGTTCCTTCTATTGTTCATTTGACTCTGAAGAGTTGAATTGTGTCCCCAACTGGAGACTTGTTGATCTTTAAGTTCTTGAGGATGTGTATCAGGTTCCTTATCTGGTTCTTGAAAGTAAGTTTTTTAGATCATCAAAACATAAAACGAAGGTACTTATAACATATCAATAAGAATTCGAATACACACATTAGAGAAAACGGGCTTAGGAAAACAGAATCAAGGCAATAAATAGGCCAATTCGATTACTAGAAGGTATAGAGACTCAAGAAGAGCTTCATAGCATACAATAGCATGTTGGTTCATAAAAATCTCAGAGATACAGATATGCAGAACATAAACTCAACCAGAAAGAAAATGAAATTGCAAGAGTCATAGATACATTACCAGTTACAGAAGAAAAAGTAAACAATAAGAGTGATTTTAGCAACACTTCAGTGTTAATAGCAAACGAATTGTAGAACCCAGGAATCTCAGTATGTTAGAGTTCCCAAGGGTTTCAAATGAACCCTGGACAGTGCTCACACTGAGAAAGGTTCGAGAATCAAGTTGTTATGGCCTTGGCTTTTAGCCAGCCAAAAGTTGAGCCTCAGAATAATGTAAGACAAGAAATAATAAGAAAGACAATAGAAGTTTTTTAGCGATTAGAGTCTCCCCAAAGGGGAAGCTGGGGAGGGGTTTATATAGTAGTAGGAACTGAACGAACGAACATGGAAAGAAGACTAATCATACAGAATAAGGAAAAGGAAATTAATCATATAGAATATGGAAAGGAAATCAATCATACAAAATAAGGAGAAGACCTCATCCAAACCAGTTTCAAATCGTAATTAGAGAAAAGAGCAAGGCAAACCCTACTTAAGCCGGATTTGATGGAAACGTGCCCAAATTGGTGAGTCACTCTAGGGTTTGGCTTATGGGATATAAAGAGAAGGGAATGGTTTATTATGGGTCGTTGATCATTTAAGATCAACGACAATGATCAAAATGGAAACGAGGCGGGCTTTTTGACGGGTCGCGACCGGGTTATGTAAAGGGGAGTTTGGTTTGGGCTGCTGAGAGGTGAGATGGTGTGGGCTTAATGTTTTGGGCCAACTCTTGAAACCCTCTAAAATTAATTAAAACATGAATTATTAAAACATCTAATAAATGGTAAAAGTAATATTTATGCTATAAAAATATTTAAAATAATAATTCAACATTATAAAAATATAAAGTACTACTTTGGTATAAATAATATAATAAATGCAATTTTTTGTAGAATATAGGCTATTATTGTAAAATTATGTAAATAGCTCAATAATACAAATGTAATTATATGAAATGAAGTAAAAATATTTTAAAACATGTATGTGGGTGAAAATAATAAATTTGAAGGATTAATTCATCATAAAATAATTTTAAAGGGAAATTAATAAATAATCAAGTAATTTAAATGCAAAAAAATCAATTTTAAAGCTCTAAATAATATGAAAAACTATAGAAATACTTATATAACTCTTCTAAATTAAGTAATGATGCAAAATGACATTTGGAAGTATATATACTTGTTTGAAAAATATGAGGGCATAATTGGGTATCAATAGCTGCCCCTCTTTGCCCGGGAAAGATGAAAGAGTTGTCGGGTAAAGAAAATGATGACCAATTTTGTCTGAATTGAGTGAGGAATGATGTGGTTTGAAAAACTTAAGTCCGAATGCTGGTTCTTGAGTTTCCAACATATCACTGGTGTTACGGGAATTAGTCCGTGTGTTGTTCTGGATCCAATGACGAACGAAACCGATGGAGTTGTTATAAGAGTGGTCTTATGTTTCAAAAAGGATCTTTTGGATGCGATATTGTGGGGAGTATTTGAGCGGTTATGGGACAAAAAGGGCAATCAGTTAATGGCCGTCAGTTACATTTGAGATGGTCAGGGGTGTAAACGTTATGAACGGAAAATGGAGCAAAAATTGCTCATGTATGTTCCTGAAAAACCTAAAACACGATGCACGTGAAATTTAAACACGATAAAAATTCCCTTCGAACCATGAAGGTTGTCTTCGGACGATAAGAATGATTTCCTTAGACCATGACGTCCTGGTCCATGAGGCGTATGATAAGGGATTCGTAGGCCATGAAATGGTGTCCTCGGGCTATGAGGATGATGCCTCTGGATTATGACACCTTTGAATAATAATGTGAAGTTTTGATAGATCCTCATGCCATGAAATGGTGTCTTCAGGTTATGAGGATGGTGCCTTCGGACTATGACGCCTTCGGACAATGTGGTGATGTTTCAGCCCATGAAATGCAGAGATGTGGCGATATCGGTCGTTTGATAGAGAAAACAGGTGATGCGTAGTAATATGAAAGGACGAGACAAGACAAATCTTAGTCTTGTATGAGATGAGGGCAGTAGTTAGCCCTATACAATAATGGAGGCAGTGCTTAGCCTCATGCAAAGAAAGGTAATACTTATCCTTATGCAATGTGGAGATTGTGCTTAGTCTGATGCAAATAAAGGTAGTGCTTAGCCATATAAAATGATGGAGGCAATGCTTAGCCTCATTCCAGGAATGGAGACAATTCTTAGTCTCATGCTAAGAGAGGGAGTGCTTAGCCTTATGCAATAATGGAGGCAGTGCTTAGCCTCATGCAAGATATGGAGACAATGCTTAGTCGCATGCAAAGAAAGGCAGTGTTTATCCTTATGAAATAATGAGGGCAGTGCTTAGCCTTATGCAAGAAAAAGTAATGACTAAATGCGAGAGGATAAATTATTTCTTATCTTGAAGTGCTTGAGTTTGGCGACTTTTGTCGTTATGAAGATAGTGATCCTGTTATTTGTATGTATTTTCGGACGTTCCTATTATGTTCATTGTGCCTGCATCTAGTTCAAAATCGTGAATTTTACGGGGGAAAGGTTGGTTCGTTCTATTGATTCCTTGCTTCGCCTTTAGTCTTGCCCTGAGGCCCTGCTTGAGCCACCTTGGGTAAAGTTTCATAGAAACAAAATTTTCAAAAAACATGCATGCATTTGAAAAATTATTTGTAGAAATGTAGTTGTTTGAAATATGTGATAATGTACGAGATCAAATTTTTGATGAACTGGTGACTGTGACGCATTTTGAGACGTTGCAACCTCCTTGCTTTGGAATTTTGAGGATCCTCCTCAAAATCCTGCCCCAGTTTAAATGCATACTTCTGGCAACACATTCCTTGGTGGTTCCAAACGTGATGAGATCGGGAAAACTTGAGACCTTTCCCCAATTTCTAACCATAGGGAAAGTGAATATTTTATTATGATGTGACCAAACCCACAGGGTATCCTACGTATCCCCTCTTAAACGGGACTTGGGTCAAGCGTAGTTCAGCTACATCAAATAGAAAGTGCTAACATAATCTTAAACATAGTATCTTTTGACTATGTTTGAGTTGATAGGTTTTGGCCAAATCTCTCTCCATCCATCTCTGCAAGTATAAGTTCTCCTACATACCCGGTGAACCATGTAAGGGCCTTGCCAGTTGGGTGAGAATTTCCTTTTTGCTTCATCCTGATGTGGGAAGATTTGGTTTAGTACCACTGCCCCGGCGTGAATTGCCTCAACCTCACCTTTTTGTTGAAAGATGTTTCCATTCTATTCTGGTAGAGTTGACCATGACATACCGCGTTCATTCTTTTTCCATCAATGAGAGCTAGTTGTTCATACCGGCTCCGTACCCTTTCTGCATCGTTGACCTCAGCTTCTTGTATGATTCTTAAAGAAGGGATTTCCATTTTGGCGGGACAGTACCATAAACCAGTAGATAGGGAGTTTCCCCAGTTGATGTACGAATTGTGGTACAATACCCGAGTAAAACAAAGGGTAGCTTCTCGTGCCATTGTTTGTAATTGTCTACCATTTTCCCCAATATCTTCTTGATGTTCTTGTTGGCGGCTTATATGACTCTGTTCATTTGTGGCCTATATATTGTAGACTTCTGATGCTTGATATTGAATGTTTTACACATGGCTTTCATCAAACACTGTTGAGATTGGCAGCATTGTCAGTAACGATTGACTCTGGTACCCCAAATCGACAAACAATGCGGTCCCGAACAAAATCTACTACAACCTTCTTAGTTACAGCTTTATAAGATGTGGCTTCAACCCATTTTGTGAAGTAGTCTATGGCTACCAAAATGAACCTTTGTCGGTTTGAAGAAGCGGGTTCGATTGGCCCGATGACACCCATACCCAAGTGGAGAAAGGCTAGGGAGAAATTGTTATATTAAGTTTGTTGGGTGGTACTCGTATCATGTCAGCATATATCTGGCATTAGTGACACTTTTGAACATACTTGATGCAGTTCGTTTCTATTGTCATCCAGAAATACCCTGCTCTTAATATCTTCTTGGTCAAAATGAAACCATTCATGTGGTGTCTGCAGGTTCCGGCATGTATTTCCTCGAGCAATCTGCATGCCTCCTTGGCATCGACACAACGCAGTAATAGTAAGGAGTCCTTCTATAAATAATTCCTCCACTTTGAAAGAAATGATTGGCTAATCTGCAAAGCATGTGATTTTGAGTATGGGTAGCGCTCTCTGGGTATTCTCCCTTTTCCAAATACTCTTTAATGTCATGGAACCGGGGATTTCCGTCAATATCTTCTTCAACATGAGCACAATAAGCTGGCTACTTATGAATTTCTATCAGGATAGGATCGATGAAATTCTTATCTGGGTGTTGTATCATGGAAGACAAAGTGGCTAGTGCATCTGTGAACTCATTTTGAATCCTTGGAACATGTTTGAACTCTATCTTCGTGAACCTCTTGATCAGTTATTGTACACAGTACAAATATGGCAATAGTTTAGTTTTCTTTGTAGCCCATTCCCCTAGAACTTCGTGCACTAAAAGATCCAATTCGCGATTACTAGCAGCTCCTGAATGTTTATGTCAATAGACAATTTGAGTCCCAGGATGCAGGCCTCATATTTTGCCATATTGTTGGTGTATGGAAACCTGAGTTTTACAGATATCGGATAGTGTTGACCAGTTTTTTATACTAAGAGAGCTCCAATACCTACTCATTTGACATTTGTTGCTCCATCGAAGAACATCCTCCAACCATCATATGCCTCGGTAATATCTTCTCCTACAAATGATACCTCCTCGTCGAGAACCATCCCCGCAAGTCATAAAATAGCAAAAGCTCCTACGGAGAATCTTATTTAGGGGAACGAGATTCTAGAAATCAAAATGATCGGTCGGGTTGTTACAATTTGATTTTTTAAAGTGCGGATATTCTCATCATTTTGAGTCAAGACTTGTTTCAAGTCCTCGAGTGCCAAGTTGTGCTTCTCCTCCTTGTCAAGAATGGTCTCCAACATGAGCATCATCCTCTCATTTTTAGCATTTGAGAGTTCTTCTTGTTTAGATCAAGTACCGAAGAAGGATTTTCTGTTTCCACAAATAAGGAAGGTTCTTGGCTATCATTTACTTCCGCGGCTTTTTGGACCTCTAAAGCTTCAAGCATTTCTCCCATTTGCAAGTTCAACCTTTAAAACGCCAAGTCATTTTTTAGACTATTTTCCAAAACCTCCTCCAAGGAACTTTGCTCTTTGTTTCCTCCTTCAAGTAGGCATTTCACCATGAGCTTGAACTCTCCATTTTGACCATGCTCACTTCCTTTCACTTCCATATCCCTATACTTGTCATCACAAAAAGTAGAATCATCATAGCGGGGGATTGGGGAAGGGAAGGAAAAATAAGCACAATAATCTCAATGACCATTTTGACGACCACACTTATTACAAACACTCCACTCATGGGTTTGAGATTGTGCGCACAATCCACCCCCGGGAGAATTTAAACAATTTTGCCACGAGTGTGGTCCTCCGCAATAAGGACAAGGGTCATCAAAGTATGAACAGCTGCTATCCAACCAATTTTCATTATATGATGCCATTTTTACAATAACTAAGAAAAAAAATAAGAAGATAAACAAAAATAAGAAAATCACAAATATTCACAAGTTTGGGCCAAAGCACTTACGCTTACTTCTCAAACAACCTAAATATGCAAATTGTTCCACGGCAACGGCGCCAATTTTGATGACGTCCAAATCCACTACTAAAAAGTAAATGGACACGGTCGCATGCAAGATAATTTACCCAACTATGAGTCGGGGTTGAATCCCACAGAGAACAATATATAGGCGATTAGGCGTGTAAGAGAATTATCACTTATTATGCTAAGCCAAACACTTAAAATGTAATTGTGAAAATATTTATAACTAATTGTGAAGACGTAAACTAACCTAGAAAGCAAATAAAATGATCAATGGCTACAAGCATGGATGCATAGGGAATCACACTCAAGTAACGATCCAATTTATTTCACGATTTTACAAATATGAGCGAGTTTATGTTAATTAGCCTCGAGTAATAATTCTATATTAGCTTCTTCTAGAAACTAATAAGACTTCTTAATTGAATTATCCCTAAAACAATTAAGAGATTAAGCACACCCAAATATGGCTACAAGTAGGTAGAATCTATAAAGTGAGGGTTAAAGCCTCAAGTTCTTGTTAACTAAGTTTTCCCAACCCCAAATTACCTTTTCCAAAATCAATTCGAAGTCAATGGGCGAGTCCTAGGGTTAGCTAATCCTTTTGGAAACATTAAAGAACAAGAATAATTAAAGAAACAATAACTCACTTCATTATAACTAAAAATCGTTCAATACATAAGCACAACAAGATATTTAATCCGCACTTTAAATATGAATATTCCCATAAACAAGATTCAAGTGTTGGAAAAAATACTACACACTTAGATATACAATACAAAGCAAGGAAATAAAGAAATGAACATAAATAGGTAAGAAATTCTCAACCAAAAGCTTCAAATCTTCAAGACCCAACTGTGTGTGCAAGAACCCTAGCTCCAAGCCTTGTCTTCTCTAGTCTAAAGACTGAAAAATAAGCCAAAGATATCTTTCCAATAAGCTAGGTCGTGTATTTGTGGGTTTGGAGTTGAGAAAATGTTAAATGCCAAGATTGTTCATAGCTAAAGCCCGTTGACCGCACCTGCGGAAAGATCCTCGCAGGTGCGGCTCTGCAGATGCGGATAGCCTATCGCAGAAGTGTCCTTTGATGGGAAACACAGACTCCGCAGAACCAAACTTACACGCACAGAAGTGTGATTGCAAATGCGAACTCCAAGCGCAGAAGCGCGACCGCAAATGCGGTAAATCAATCGCAAAAGTGGTTCCTGCCATCCAGACCTTCTTCTGCAAATACGGACCATTTCCTCGTAGATGCGAGGTCGCAAAAGCGACATGTGTTCCGCAGATGCGGAATCACTGAAGGAATTTGCATTTCTTTTACTCTTTCTTGCTCAATTCCACTTCAATTGAATTCAACACACTTCATAGCATCATTTACCTGAAAATATAACAATACACATCATAAACACCTCATATTATAATTAAAGGACGCAAAATCTAAAGAAAAGAGACTAAAATAAATGGTAAAATCACCACTCATCAGCTACATAGAGACTCTCGTCACCTCGTGCGTACATAGCACCCACAACAAGTTGCAGATAACAATAGTTATCACCTAGGAGGTAGTTTCCCACTCACAGAGTTAGACAGGAAACTTACCTCGCTCCGAAGTCGCATAACCGGCTCCAAAGCCACTCAACCACCTCAACCCGATGCCCGTCTCTTCAAATCTAGTCAAAAAACGTGCAAACTAATCAAAATATACTCTAATACCGACAATTAAGCAATTTAAACAATTCTTAACTCCGCTCGAAAAGTCGATAAAGTCAACCCTCGGGCCCACGTGCCCGAATTTCAAAAGTTTTTAAAGATAAACTTTACCCATAACACCACGAACTAAAATATATAATCTAATTCCAAATTCCATGTCCAATTTCGTGGTCAAAATCTAAAAATATCAAATTCTAAGCTTTCTACAAAATTCCCAAATTTCTACTAATTTCCATGTTCAAATCCATGTTAATTCATGTATTTAATTCACAATGTGGAGAAATCTTTTACCTTGTGATGGGTGAGAAATAAGATCCCACAAAATCTCCCCAAGCTCGGCCTCCATGGAGGATTTGAGATAGAATGAGCCAAAACCCATTTTTTGCAAACTTATACACTGCCCAGGCGACCTTCATCGCGAACGCGGCACTATCTTCGCGTTCGCGAAGCTCAACAAACTTAGGACCTAAACTCTTCTGCGTGAACACGAGGTTGGCCTTGTGAACGTGATGCTTCACCAGGCTTCTCTATCGCGAACGTGAAGACCAATCTCCTCAGGCCAACTTTTTCCCCTTTCGCAAACGCGATTCCCCAATCGCGAATGCGTAGCTTTGCCCCTCGATCCTTCGCGAATGCGTGCCCTCAATTGCAAACGCGAAGCACAAATATCCAGCAGCCAAAAATACTTCCTCGCGAACGTGATTACCCCTATGCATTCTCGATGAACAACACCAGAACCAGCAATAGCAGCAGCCAAACATGGAGAATTATTCTGAAACCATCCTGAAACACACCTGAGCCCCGGGGATCCCGTCCAATCATACCAATCAGCCCCAATACATGGCATGAACCTGCTCGAGGCCTCAACTCACATTAAACAATATCAATACTATGAATCGATGATCGAAACCTTTCTTTCAACTTTCAAACTTCCAAACTTTGACGAACGCGTCTGAATCATATCAAAACATTCCGAAATGATGCCAAACTTTGTGCACAAGTCATAAATCACAATACGAACCTATTTCAAGGCTCGAAATCCCAAGCTGACATTGATAACACTAACATCCACCTCAAACCAAACTTATGAAATTCTTAAACCTTCAAAATGCCAACTTTCTATCGAAATGCTCCCGGGTGATCCAATACTCAACCCAAACATACGCCCAAGTACGAAATCATCATACAAACCTATTGAAACCTTCAAATATCGATTTCGAGATCATTTACTCAAAAGTCAAATCTTAGTCAATTTTCCAACTTAAAGCTTCTAAATTTACAATTTTCTTTCCAAATTAACGTCGAACTTCCCGAAGTTTAATTCCAATCATGCGTACAAGTCGTAATACCTGAAATGAAGCTACTCAAAGTCTCAAACCGTCAAATGACGTGATAGAGATCAAAACAACCAGTCGGGTCGTTACAGTTCAAGAACCTATTCCATCAGGATAGGAAACCCTCGAAGATCTATTGAAACACGTGTATGACAACTATAACCCCAAAAGGAAGAAAAGTTCAGGAGTTAAAATCCCTAAAAATGCTAGTGAAAATAAGAAGAGAAATGTTGCCTCTTCTATCCATGTAGAGACTCCTCCCACAAGATGAAGAACTACAAGGAAATAGAAGAAGCAGAGTGAGGTTGAACTTGAGAAGGCCTTGAAAGAAAGTAAAAGAAAAGTTGTTGCAGAGGGAAAGAAGAAGTTAGTTGAGCCTGGTGAGGCATTTGAAATTGAGGAGATAGATATGGTCCTTCATGATGAAGAGGAGGTATAAGAGGTAAAGCTTGTGTCTCCAAAAGCAAAGAAAATCAAGACTTCAAAAAAATCCCCTTCTAAAACCAAGCCAGCAGAACCTTCTACCTTGGAAAAAGGAATCAGGTCTGCCATGAAGTCTAGAAAAAGTGGAAGTAGTGGAGGAAAAAGATATTGAAGAAGAAGAAGAATAAGAATCTGATGCAGAGAAGGACAAGATGGTTAAGTTTGGGAAAAGAATCATCTTGAAAGATAGACTCCTCAGGGACTTGGAGGAGGAAGGAATGAGGATGATGCTGGAAAAACTACAACTGCAGGATTAGAAGGACATGGTCCTTCAGATGGATGGAAAGTTTGTCAGAACTAAGAT
The DNA here is from genome assembly GCA_005239505.1 of Nicotiana paniculata. Classification (NCBI taxonomy): domain Eukaryota; kingdom Viridiplantae; phylum Streptophyta; class Magnoliopsida; order Solanales; family Solanaceae; genus Nicotiana; species Nicotiana paniculata. The sequence goes on from ML339549.1 coordinate 33,134, forward strand.
TGTGGAGTTCATGGCAAATTGTGAGATAAAAAATGGCAGAGTCACCAGTGTGGTGAAGGAAGTGATTGTGAGCTTCGACGACAAAGAATTGGGAGACATTATAGGTGTACCTACTGAAGGGTACAATGATTGCAAAAAGCTTAAATGACCAAGCATAGAGAACCTCCCTACCTCCCTTGCCATTACAAGGAAGTTTGCTGACAATGAGTTAGATATAGAGGCCAAGTCTATATACAAAAGTGAGATGAAGTCACCCCCTAAAGTGTTGTTTTAATTTGATAACAAGGTTGTACTGCGCAGGCAGGAAAGAAGGCACATTACCACATTCATGGACCTGGTTCCTATGAAATGTCTGGACAGTGGGAGACAAATCAATTGGCTTGAGTTTTTCATCCAGCTTCTTGATAAGGTCTTTTATCACGCTCAACTATGTCTTGTAGAAGACTAAGCGGGTGTTGCAAATATAATCCGGGGTATTACGCCCGAAGTCGATCCCACAGGGAATTTACGTATCAAGCAAGCTGTTAGAATACTCAAATGTCACTTGAGGTTATTTAAATTACTATGTCTAAAGATTAAAACTAAAGCTTAACTACGTTAAAGTGTAAACAATTGTAATAAAGATCTAAGGTTATGGTTTCCCCCGTCGGTAAATTTACTTCTCGGATACTTTATATAGCTCGATTAGTTGTCTTTATCAATCATGAACACTCTATCTACCATAAATCTCTCTCAAGTAATTATGATAATTACTAGACGCACTCTCTCAAGTTACGCTAGCTAGATTGCATTACAGTTCACTTTAGATTGCACCCGAGGTATCGTTATCTCTAATCCGACCTCTAAACCCTAGGTTATGACTTTCGTCTATACTCCGAGACTGATGTTGTTCAAACAACTACCTAAATATTCACTCTCTCTCAAGTAGATACATAATAAATAGGCACAGCTAATTGATGGCCATTCAATTAACTACAACAAGAACGTAGTTGAACAAATAGAGATTAATCAACCAATCAAAACTATGTTAATATCACAATAAGTTTATCCCCCAACGGGTTCCACAAGAAATTAGCTAAACATGTTCAAAAGAATAAAATCTAAATTAACTTGCATAATTAAACTACAACGTAATGAAGAAAATCTGTACAAATCGATGTTATGGCGTTCGTCTCTTCTCTCCTCTTCGAATCCCTTCCAATCTCTTTTTAGTTGTGTTTTAGGAGTCTATTTATATGTTTAGGGCGAACCCTAACCGTGTAGGAGACTTCTATTTCAACCGGGAAATACTTAAACTCGTCAAAACTCGGATTTGGCCGAACTGGGGACCCCGGGCTTTTGGACCCAAAGGCCTGGCTAACGCCAGGTTGGGGCTGGCGTTTCAGCCCTAACGCCAGGGTAGGGCTGGCGTTTCAGCCCTAAGGCCTGGCTAACGCC